>RCFS01000071.1:0-64242 GCA_004296355.1 Lepiota venenata
AAGGAGAGAGGTTCTATCTGCGCTTGCTACTCACTGCAGTATCTGGAGCAACTTCACCAGAGGACTTGCGCACAGTAGATGGTCATTTGTGCCCTACATTCAAGGATGCCTGTCTGGCCAGAGGATTATTGGAGGATGATGGAGAGTGGGTTCTGTGTTTGCAGGAAGCAGGTCAAATGCAAACTGGGTTATCACTTCGACGCCTGTTTGCTTGATTCTGATGAACTGCCATCCAGTGTCACCCGAAAATCTTGGACACAATTCAGACCTCAAATCTGTGATGATCTCAGGAGACAGTTGGAGCGATCACCTATCTACCAACACAGGGAGTTCACAGATGAGCAGGTTTATGACTATGGCCTTCACCTTCTCAACAAGATCCTTCTGCGCTTTACCAAGTCACTTGAAGACTTTCCTCCATGCACTTCCACAGGGCCCAGATGAAGGTGTTCCTTGGGAGGACCTTGACAACAATGTTCTGTTGGCCCAAGAGCGCAACTACAATGTGGAGGAGTTGACAGCTACAGTGGAAAGGAACCCGCCAATCTTTCAACCAGGAGCAAGTTGCGTCTTCAATGCAGTCATGGACTCAGTGGATAGGAATCAGGGCAGGTCTTCTTTGTGCATAGTGCAGGGTGGAGGGGGAAAGACCTTTGTGTGCATACCATTGCAGCTGCTGTCCGTGGCTCGGGACATGTTGCACTCTGTGTTGCTTCATCAGTATGTCTCATTAGTTATACATCTGAATAGTTTTCTAACAATATTGTGTACAGGAATTGCAGGCATTATGGTTGGAGGGAGGAAGAACTGCACACTCAAGGTTCAAGATCCCCATTCCTGTTCATGACACATCCACCTGCCCCATCCGACACAACTCAGCTCTCCATGACGTACTCAAGTTACCAAGGTCATCATCTGGATGAAGTCCCATGCAGCACAAACACAGTGTCCGTGCAGTGGACCACACATTGCGTGATCTCTTCTCTACTGAAAGGCCCTTTGGTGGAATCACAGTACTCTTTGGTGGAGACTTCCGACAAACACTGCCTGTGGTACCAAGAGGAGAGCGACAGCATGTGATTGAAGCCTCAATTCGGAGAAGTGCACTCTGGGAGTCAGTGGAGGTTTTCTACTTGGTTCAAAACATGAGGTTGGAAAGGACACCAGAAATGAACCAGCATGCAAACTGGCTACTGGAGATTGGAGGCAGGAGCAAACATGGGAGCTGATCAGAGGGTGCAATTGCCAGACAGGATGTGTGTGCAGGACTTGGAAGGATTGGTGGACTTTGTGTATCCTGGGATTGAGAGGAGGAATGCGATGAATATTTCCTGGAGAGGACAATTCTGTCTGCCAAGAATGATAGTGTGGATGAACTCAACAATTCTATCCTAGCTAAATTCCCTGGAGACCTTCAGATGAGGATTGAGTGTGGATAGTGTGAGGATGGAGGATGGACAAGACTATACCAACCATATGCAGCTGAGTATCTCAACTCACTCAGGGCAAATGGACTCCCTCTGGCTCAGTTGGCACTCAAGGTTGGATGTCCTGTGATGCTACTCCGAAATCTGGACCCCTCATTAGGACTCTGCAATGGAACTAGGATGATTGTGGTAGAAATTCGGAGGAGGGTGTTGAAGTGTAGGATCATTTCTGGGGATAGGAGATTTGCAGGATCCATTGTGATGATACCCAGGATCACATTGACACCTTCAGCTGAGGACCTCCCCATTCCACTGATGCGCCGACAATTCCCAGTGCGACTTGCCTTTGCAATGACAATCAACAAGAGTCAAGGGCAGTCAGTGAAATATGTAGGGGTTCATTTGTGGTCTTCAGTGTTCTCTCATGGGCAGTTGTATGTTGCATTGAGTAGATGCACATCTGGAGAGAGGATTAGGATATTGTTGGATGAGAGGAATGAGGACAAAAAGACATTGAATGTAGTGTACCAAGAAATACTTAGAGGACTTAGACTCTGATTGTATAAATTATTGAAATGAAGTTTGTAATACAAAAGATTGGTGAGAAATGATGTAGGATAATGCTAAGAGTAAGCACAACATGAAGTGATGTGAAGTGCAACATGAAGTGCGACATGAAGTGAGGTGAAGTGAGGTGAAGTGAGGTGAAGTGAGGTGAAGTGACATGAAGTGTGATGTGAAGTGCAATATGAAGCAATGTCAAACTCAGATATTGCTTAGGCTACACAAATCCAAGAGTCAAACCCCCTGTAGGATAATGCTAAGAGTAGAAAACCACTTGAGTCAAACCCCCTGCGTAGCAGGGGATAGCGTAAGCTAGTCTATAACTAATGCCATCTCGAATATATTGCTTACAAATTTTAGTCAGCGTTAGTCAGCATTAGTCAGGATTAGTCAGGCTTAGGTCAGCATTGGTCAGCATTATATAAGCAATTTGTCAGCATTTGTCAGCAAAAAGTCGGCCTCAAAGCTGTTCCAACTCCATATGTTACAAGTCCATATATCCAACACTGCCATTTGACAGACTTTAAATATCAACCTCACAGCACGGATCCAATCCTTTCTGACCCCCATCATCCATTCCCCTGCATTCGAGGTAAGCCCTCCCTGATTTATGAGTTTAGGATGAAAAAACTAATGAAAAACCCTCATAAATTCGCAAAAATTCACAAAAAATTGCTGTAAATCAACAAATAAATTCGAAAAAATATGGTAAAATAATATAATTAAATTTCGAAGATATCCGTGGGAATTTCGCGTCGAAATTCACTAGAACTTGAAAAAAATTGATTTAAATTCAGGTAAATATTCAATAATTGCTTTCAATAATATGTATAGCTAACAAAAACAACAAATTTATTGTAGTTATACTTGCTGCATCTATCAACACTCATTTTGAGCTACAGGGTGAGTTATTTAATCACATAATTATAAATTTAATCTAATAACCATTTTAGAGTGAATTGTGTCATTTGTATTATTACTTGGTACGCTTAGGGAAAACGTGGAGATCAAGGTGATAGACAGTAAAGCTCCTACTACCTGGCTTTCTCTTCGGAGTTGTTTGCCGGTTGCCCTCGGAGCCTCTTTCTGTCTGCTGTGTGCAGGGAGATCACTACTCTCCATTATCAACTGCCGCTGCCGACACCGAATTCGCACAGTTTTGGCCTAAGTGGGCTTTGTGATTGTATATTTGACTTTTTTGCTTCTGTTTTTAAAAATATTGATCTTGGATACATATGTGAGTAATATCTTTACTTAATTATGATATATCTTATTTACATATTGTTTAGGGATCCCCGAACCCCACCTACTACGCCTGAGCAGGGAAGACAGGCAACACGTGATGCTGACCGAGAGCATCGTGCGCAGCAAATGACATCCCCCGAAACTCGACGTGAACGAACGAACCAACCCCCACTGCACATTCCCCCTCCAATCAATTTCCAAACACACCCAGACATCCCCCGTCCAGCTACTCCTCCCACTGCTATTGCTGGACCATCTGGAGACCATGTTAGGTCTGTTGGATTATCCAGAGACCTTGCTGTACCCAGACCTCCACTTCTCCCCCCTGTCAATATTGGTTCTTCTGGATTATCCAGGGAGCCAATACCACCTATTCCTCAGCCTCTTGCTCCTGCTCAACCCCTTTTACCGGCATCTATCCTTATACCCCAAACACATATTCCAGCCAACTTGGATAGACCACCACCTCGCCTTCTGCCACAATATATCCCACTAGCTCCACAACCACCACAAATGGGTCGATATAGGCGTCCTATTGCTCAACCAATTCCTCAGGCACAAAATCCAGAGGATCTTCAAAGGATATTACAGGAGCAGATGGCACGAGTGCGACAGGAGCGTGAGGTAGAGCAGAGACAAACAGCACAGAGACAACAGTTGGAGGTGTTGAGGGTACAGCAACAGCAGAGAGAACAAGTGGAGAGAGAGATGAGAGCACAGGAGATAGAAAGGATTCAGGAGGAGGAGAGACAAAGAGAACAGAGAGAGAGAGATTTAAGAGTGCAAGGGGAGGAGAGGGAGAGAAGGAGAATTGAGGAGGAGGAAAGAGAGAGAGAACAGAGGGAAGGAGAATTAAGGATACAGGAGGAGGAGAGGGAGAGAAGGAGGGTTGAGGAGGAGGAAAGGGAGAGGGAACAGAGAGAAGAGAGGGAGAGGGAATTAAGGATACAGGAGGAGGAGGGGGAGAGGGAGAGAATTGAGGGAGAGGAAAGAGAGAGGGAACAGAGGGAGCAGAGAGTGGAAGAGTTGAGGGCAAATGAGGAGGAAGAGGGGAGGGTCTTGACACAGCAAAACCTGGATGCAGTGAGAGAGCAGTGGAGACAAGAATGGGAGGCTGAGAATGATGGATTGGAACAGGAGGAGGATTTATGGAATCAAGTTGATCAGGTAAATATCTTTTTGGTTTTTGGTGTTTTCTTTTTCTAACCTCAATATTTAGATAGATATCATTGGGAATGAAGGTGCTGAGGGTGAGAGGGCTGAACCTGAGGAGGATCCCAATCAACTCCGAGTCTTACCCCGTGGATGCCAACCATATCAGGAGCCAGCACAACCACACTCTCTTGGGCCAATGAACATCCTTTGCCCCAAATGCCAAGCTCTTCATTTCATTGATGAAAAGCTATCACAATACTCCCGAGTCAACCATCCCAAGTTTGGAATGTGCTGTCTCAATGGCCAAATTCAGCTACCACCTCTGACACCCATGGATCCTGTGCTGAAACGTTTCTTATGTGGTGAAGCTCCCCAGTCCAAGTCTTTCAAAGACAATATCCGCCGCTACAACTCAGCCTTTGCCTTCACATCACTTGGAGTCAAAATCGACCAGTCAGTCACTCGAGCCACTGGCCCTTACTGCTTCAAGATCAGTGGTGAACTCCATCATCTTTCCGGTGCCCTCCTCCCTCCACCTGGTGAAACTCCAAAATATGCGCAGATCTATATCTACGACTCAGCTGAGCAACTGGATTACCGCCAGCAAAACAACCAGGACTTTTGTGACCGTATAGTCATGAATGAGCTTCAGCATCTCCTCCAGCGCATCAACCCTTATGTCCATGCATATAAACAGGCGCACCAAAGTATGATGGAACGACCTCCCCACCCCCAGCAATCTATCACCATTGCACTCCATGTCGATATGGCCCAGGATCAGCGCACATACAACACTCCCACTGCCGATGAAATTGCCGTCATTATTCCAACTCCTGGATCACATGAATGGGACAAGGAAAGGGACATCATTGTACGACTTCAACATGGTGGACTTGAGAGAATCTCCAACCTCAGTCCATCATATGCTCCACTCCACTATGTCCTACTCTTTCCTCATGGCGATCAGGGATGGCACACAAGGATTCCTGCACACTTTGGGGAAGCTGGCCAACGTCGTACTCCATATGTTTCTCAAATGTGCTACTATGCACATCGCATTCACATTCACCCAGGAGACCAACCACCACTCTTCTGGGGCGGCAAGCTATTCCAGCAGTATATTGTCGATGCATGGGCTTCATTGGAGCAAGCCAGGTTGACATACCTCCGTCTCAACCAGACAAGGCTTAGGGGAGAGTTGTATGAGGGTCTGATGGATGTTGTGCGTGGTGATCCAGGGGGTGAGGTCCGACTTGATCAAATTGGCCAAAGGATTATTCTTCCTTCAAGTCACATTGGAAGTACCCGTCATATGATTCAGCTCTTCCAGGATTCAATGGCCATTTGTCGTACTTTCAGGAAACCAGATCTCTTCCTCACCATGACTGCCAACCCCAACTGGCCAGAGATTCAGAGGCAGATGTTAGTAGATGTGCAGGGAGGGAGGCAGGCTGTGTCAGACAGACCAGATATTGTGGCTAGGGTGTTTGAGCTGAAGAAGAAGGCCTTATTGAAGGAGCTTGAAGGAGGACTCTTTGGTGAAATAGCTGGAATGGTCCATACCATTGAGTATCAGAAGAGAGGATTGCCCCACATGCACCTTCTGATATTTCTGAAGGATGAAGATAAGATCCGTGGTATGTCCATATATTTCTTTACATGAATAACTCTAACAGAATTTCAGATGCCTTCCATGTAGATTCCATGGTCTCTGCTGAACTCCCCAATCCCACCACTCATCCTATCCTTCACAACATTGTCACTACCACTATGCTTCATGGTCCCTGTGGTGCACACAAGCCCAATGCTAGGTGTATGGTCAATGGAAGCTGTAGCAAGCAATTTCCTAAGGCCTTCACTGATGCTACTCAGTATGGAGATGATGGTTATCCCAAGTACAGGAGGCGCAACAATGGTCGCATTTTTCAGAAGGCTGGCTTTGACTTTGACAACTCCTGGGTTGTTCCCCACAATCCCTACCTCAGTGCCAAGTACCAGTGTCACATCAATGTCGAGATCTGTGCTTCTGTCCATGCAGTCAAGTACATTCACAAGTACATCTACAAAGGCCATGACAGGACCACTTTGGTTGTTGCAGGGAACCAGGGTCAGGGACAACAGAGGGATGAGATCAAGGAGTACTTGGATTCACGCTATGTCTCTCCAGTTGAAGCTTGCTGGCGACTCTTTGAATTCAACATGCATGGAGAGCAACCCACTGTCTACCGCCTTCCTGTCCACCTCCCTGGCCAGCAAATGGTCTTCTATGATCCAGCTGTCAATGATGCCCATGATGTTCTGGCACGAGCCAATGTCAACCGGACAGAACTCACTGCATGGTATGAGGCCAATCAGCAATATCCTCAGGCACGCAATACTCTCTACCAGGATTTTCCGAGGACATGGGTGTTTGATTCCAGGACCAAAGTGTGGAAACCAAGGCAGAGGGGGAAAGCTATTGGGAGGATGTACTTTGCTTCACCAGCTCAGGGAGAGAGGTTCTATCTGCGGTTGCTACTCACTGCAGTATCCGGAGCAACTTCACCAGAGGACTTGCGCACAGTAGATGGTCATTTGTGCCCCACATTCAAGGATGCCTGTCTGGCCAGAGGATTATTGGAGGATGATGGGGAGTGGGTTCTGTGTTTGCAGGAAGCAGGTCAAATGCAAACTGGGTTATCACTTCGACGCCTGTTTGCTTTGATTCTGATGAACTGCCATCCAGTGTCACCCGAAAATCTTTGGACACAATTCAGACCTCAAATCTGCGATGACCTTAGGAGACAGTTGGAGCGATCACCTATCTACCAACACAGGGAGTTCACAGACGAGCAGGTTTATGACTATGGCCTTCACCTTCTCAACAAAATCCTTTTGCGCTTCACCAAATCACTTGAAGACTTTCCTCCCATGCCACTTCCACAGGGCCCAGATGAAGGTGTTCCTTGGGAGGACCTTGACAACAATATTCTGTTGGCCCAAGAGCGCAACTACAATGTGGAGGAGTTGACAGCTACAGTGGAAAGGAACCGCCAATCCTTCAACCAGGAGCAAGTTGCTGTCTTCAATGCAGTCATGGACTCAGTGGATAGGAATCAGGGCAAGGTCTTCTTTGTGCATAGTGCAGGTGGAGGTGGAAAGACCTTTGTGTGCAATACCATTGCAGCTGCTGTCCGTGCTCAGGGTCATGTTGCACTCTGTGTTGCTTCATCAGGTATGTCTCATTAGTTGTACATCTGAATAGTTTTCTAACTATATTGTGTACAGGAATTGCAGCATTATTGTTGGAGGGAGGAAGAACTGCACACTCAAGGTTCAAGATCCCCATTCCTGTTCATGACACATCCACCTGCCCCATCCGACACAACTCAGCTCTCCATGATGTACTCAAAGTAACCAAGGTCATCATCTGGGATGAAGTCCCCATGCAGCACAAACACAGTGTCCGTGCAGTGGACCACACATTGCGCGATCTGTTTTCTACTGAAAGGCCCTTTGGTGGAATCACAGTACTCTTTGGTGGAGACTTCCGACAAACACTGCCTGTGGTACCAAGGGGAGAGCGACAGCATGTCATTGAAGCCTCAATTCGGAGAAGTGCACTCTGGGAGTCAGTGGAGGTTTTCTACTTGGTTCAAAACATGAGGTTGGAAAGGACACCTGAAATGAACCAGCATGCAAACTGGCTACTGGAGATTGGAGCAGGAGCAAACATGGGAGCTGATCAGAGGGTGCAATTGGCAGATAGGATGTGTGTGCAGAACTTGGAAGGATTGGTGGACTTTGTGTATCCTGGGATTGAGAGGAGGAATGCTGATGAATATTTCCTGGAGAGGACAATCCTGTCTGCCAAGAATGACAGTGTGGATGAACTCAACAACTCTATCCTGGCCAGATTCCCTGGAGACCTTCAGATGAGGATGAGTGTGGATAGTGTGAGGATGGAGGATGGACAAGACTATCAACCATATGCAGCTGAGTACCTCAACTCACTCCGGGCAAATGGACTCCCTCTGGCTCAGTTGGCACTCAAGGTTGGATGTCCTGTGATGCTACTCCGAAATCTGGACCCCTCATTAGGACTCTGCAATGGAACTAGGATGATTGTGGTGGAAATTCGGAGGAGGGTGTTGAAGTGTAGGATTATTTCTGGGGATAGGAGATTTGCAGGATCCATTGTGATGATACCCAGGATCACACTGTCACCTTCAGCTGAGGACCTCCCCATTCCACTGATGCGGCGACAATTCCCAGTGCGACTTGCCTTTGCAATGACAATCAACAAGAGTCAAGGGCAGTCAGTGAAATATGTAGGAGTTCATTTGTGGTCTTCAGTGTTCTCTCATGGGCAGTTGTATGTTGCATTGAGTAGATGCACATCTGGAGAGAGGATTAGGATATTGTTGGATGAGAGGAATGAGGACAAAAAGACATTGAATGTAGTGTACCAAGAGATACTTAGAGGACTTAGACTTTGATTGTATAAATTATTGTATAAATTATTGAAATGAAGTTTGTAATACAAAACATTGGTGAGAAATGATGTAGGATAATGCTAAGAGTAAGCACAACATGAAGTGATGTGAAGTGCAACATGAAGTGCAACATGAAGCAACATGAAGTGCAATATGAAGTGACGTGAAGTGAGGTGAAGTGACCTGAAGTGACCTGAAGTGACCTGAAGTGACCTGAAGTGACATGAAGTGACCTGAAGTGACCTGAAGTGAGGTGAAGTGACCTGAAGTGCAATGTAAAGTGCAATGTGAAATGACATGAAGTGTGATGTGAAGTGACATGAAGTGCAATATGAAGCAATATCAAACTCAGATATTGCTTAGGCTACACAAATCCAACCCCCTGCGTAGCAGGGGATAGCGTAAGCTAGTCTATAACTAATGCCACGTCGTATATATTGCTTACAAATTTTAGTCAGCATTAGTCAGCGTTAGTCAGCATTAGTCAGCCATTGGTCAGCAATTTGTCAGCATTTGTCAGCAAGTCGACCTGGCTTCAGTACTGTAAAAGTGCGATTAATTACATTTTATATGTCGGCTATGTCGAAAAAGACTCTGGACTCAGAATTGTTTCTCGACAACCACTGATGGTAGAGACATGAAACTTGGAGGAATGGGAGATCTATATGTCAGGAATGAGCTATTAGAATTTCAGGGTGTTATGTTGCACGGTGACAGAGATATTAAGCAAATGATCTACGGAGACTTCCCATAAAAGGAAGGTGGAAATAAAAGAGCGATAAAATACCATTAAAAAATCGGAAAATTTATGAAAATATTATGGGTTAATGCTATGAACAGGATATATATATTTAAGCACAAAAATAAATAAAAAAAGTTTATAATTGGAAGATATAGATGAAATACTGATAAAATAGTATAAAGATGTGGCACAGGAACAGCCGAGGACAACTGGTGCCAGGGAAAGTGCACGGGTTAAGGGGGTGGGGGAATGGTAGCAACACCAGTGGCACCAAATGCAGTACCAGACTGTGCAAGGATAGTCCCTAGCACAGCTGGGGATGGGTAGGGGCCAGTGGAGCCACTTACCTCAGCAGATCCATGGAACAGGCATGAGGTGGCCTCATGTTGGGGGGGGAAGGGAGCTGGAGCCCAATGTGCCACATAATGATGAAAGTACTCATGGAAAGGGATCTGGGCACCTTGCAAGGTGACTGGGATGTTAGACCACTCAGAGGCTAGAATAGCATTTGTGAGAGTGACTAGGAGACACTGGCAGCCTCAGGACATGAGAAAATGCAGAAGTGTACAAAGTGTGAGGGTGATCTGGAGTGAGAGGGGGGTGAGACACAAACGCACACACTCCGGCTATGCAGGGAAATCCTCAGTATATTAAATAATCATGAAAGCATGAGAAAGTGCAAAGCTACTATATACCTATGCAGGGAAATCCTCAGAGAAATGAATGAGGAAGTCCCTGCACTGCTACGAGAGCTACAGGAGTGGTGGTTGAACTACTGTTCAAACTAAATGATCACTGTCCAAAACAGGAACTAGGGAGCGGGTGCACACATGCACAACTGGAGGGCAGGAAGGTGCATCATGTGATCACACTTGGGGATGTGCTGAGCGCAGGAAGCAGGCACTTGCACATGCCAGTTCATGGAGGCATTGGCAGGTGACACTGGGTAGTGGCAAGGGCTGGAATGACTCAGGGGGACCAGGGGGATAACAGGAGCGGAGGGAGGAGTGTAGGGAGGATTTGAAGGTCCCCTTACACAAAGTGCATGAAAGCAACAGGCAGGAGTGCAAGAAATGCAAAAACATGACAGTGGACTCAGGCACAAGCTGGGCACAGTGCTAGGACCAGAGAAATTCTCAGAGAAATAGATGAGGAACCCTGGTGCCTAGAGCACTAGCCAATACTTGCAGGTAAGAACTATATCTACATAAAAGGAAACAGGACGGGAGGACAACAGGAGAGAGTGGCAATGTGTGGTGGAGGTGGTAGAGGTTGGAGTGACAGTGCACACACTAGCAGGTGCTTAGCACATGGCTGCATGTGTTGAGGCATGGTGCATGTGCACATGCTGTGGGCACTTAGGTGCATGGCTGTGCACACCAGTCAGAAAAAGTATAACAGAAACAGGTGTAATACAGTGGAGCATGGGAAGTAGGTACTTGCATATGCCAGTCTGTGAGGGCAACCTGGAGTGAGAGAGGAGTGAAATGTGAATGCTCACACTCAGACTATATAGGGAAATCCTTAGAGAAACAAATGAGGAAGTCCTTTTATGTGATTGTGTCTGGGGATGTGTTGAGTATGGGAAGCAGGCACTTGCATACACCAGTTTGAGGAGGTATTGGTGGGCAACTCTAGGTAATAGCAAGGGGGGTGCAGATGCGAGCGAAGCGAGCGTGAGTAGCCTGGGGGCAGGGGGTAATAGGAGCAGAGAGGGAAGTGTAGGGAGAACTTGAGGGTCCTCTTACACAGTCTGAGAAGGTATTAGTAGAGTCAGGGTAATCAGAGAAGTAATAGAAGTGGGGGCACAGATGCGAGCGAAGCGAGCGTGAGTGACCTGGGGGCAAGGGGTACAGGGAAGACTTGAGAGTCCTTTTATAGATAGGGAATATAGAAAACTAAGAAAATGGGGGAAAAGAAACAAAAATTGATCTACAGTAGAGAATATAGAAAATAAGAAATGTAATATAGAAAATGGGTATAAACCAATATTAATGCCAGACAATAGATCTAGCATACCAGTAGGATAATGCTAAAATAGAGTAATAAGATATATCAAACTTGGATATTTCTTAGGCTAGGTTATTAAAATTGAATATTAATAATCATTCAATACATAAATCCAACCCCCTGCGAAGCAGGGGATAGCGTAAGCTAGTCTATAACTAATGCTACGTCGTATATATTGCTTAGTAATTTTAGTCAGCGTTAGTCAGCATGGCCAAAACTTAGGTCAGCATTGGTCAGCATTATATAAGCAATTTGTCAGCATTTGTCAGCAAAAACTCGGCCTCAAAGCTGTTCCAACTCCATATGTTACAAGTCCATATATCCAACACTGCCATTTGACAGACTTTAAATATCAACCTCACAGCACGGATCCAATCCTTTCTGACCCCCATCATCCATTCTCCTGCATTCGAGGTAAGCCCTCCCTGATTTATGAGTTTAGGATGAAAAAACTAATGAAAAACCCTCATAAATTCGCAAAAATTCACAAAAAATTGCTGTAAATCAACAAATAAATTCCAAAAAAATATGGTAAAATAATATAATTAAATTTCGAAGATATCCGTGGGAATTTCGCGTCGAAATTCACTAGAACTTGGAAAAAATTGATTTAAATTCAGGTAAATATTCAATAATTGCTTTCAATAATATGTATAGCTAACAAAAACAACAAATTTATTGTAGTTACCCTTGCTGCATCTATCAACACTCATTTTGAGCTACAGGGTGAGTATTTTAATCACATAATTATAAATTTAATCTAATAACCATTTTAGAGTGAATTGTGTCATTTGTATTATTACTTGGTACGCTTAGGGAAAACGTGGAGATCAAGGTGATAGACAGTAAAGCTCCTACTACCTGGCTTTCTCTTCGGAGTTGTTTGCCGGTCGCCTCGGAGCCTCTTTCTGTCTGCTGTGTGCAGGGAGATTCCTACTCTCCATTATCAACTGCCGCTGCCGACACCGAATTCGCACAGTTTTGGCCTAAGTGGGCTTTGTGATTGTATATTTGACTTTTTTGCTCCTGTTTTTGAAAATATTGATCTTGGATACATATGTAAGCAATATCTTTACTTAATTATGATATATCTTATTGACATATTATCTAGGGATCCCCGAACCCCACCTACTACCCCTGAGCAGGGAAGACAGGCAACCCGTGATGCTGACCGAGAGCATCGTGCGCAGCAAATGACATCCCCTGAAACTCGACGCGAACGTACCAACCAACCCCCACTTCATATTCCCCCTCCCATCACTTTCCAAACACACCCAGACATCCCCCGTCCACCTACCCCTCCCACTGCTATTGCTGGACCATCTGGAGACCATGTTAGGTCTGTTGGATTATCCAGAGACCTTGCTGTACCCAGACCTCCACTCCTTCCCCCAGTCAATATTGGTTCTTCTGGATTATCCAGGGAGCCAATACCACCTATTCCTCAGCCTCTTGCTCCCACTGGACCTCTTTTACCAGCATCTATCCTCATACCCCAAACACATATTCCAGCCGACTTGGATAGACCACCACCTCGCCTTCTGCCACAATATATCCAACCAGCACCACAACCACCACAAATGGGTAGATATAGGCGTCCTATTGCACAACCAATTCCTCAGGCACAAAATCCAGAGGATCTTCAAAGGATATTACAAGAGCAGATGGCACGAGTGCGACAGGAGCGTGAGGTAGAGCAGAGACAAACAGCACAGAGACAACAGTTGGAGGTGTTGAGGGTACAGCAACAGCAGAGAGAACAAGTGGAGAGAGAGACAAGAGCACAGGAGATAGAAAGGATTCAGGAGGAGGAGAGACAAAGACAACTTAGAGAAGAGAGGGAGAGAGAGTTGAGAGTGCAAGAGGATGAGAGGGAGAGAAGGAGGATTGAGGAGGAGGAAAGAGAGAGAGAACAGAGGGAAGGAGAATTGAGGATACAGGAGGAGGAGAGGGAGAGGAGAAGGGTTGAGGAGGAGGAAAGGGAGAGAGAGCAGAGAGAGCAGAGGGTGGAAGAGTTGAGGGCAAATGAGGAGGAAGAGGGGAGGGTCTTGACACAGCAAAACCTGGATGCAGTGAGAGAGCAGTGGAGACAAGAATGGGAGGCTGAGAATGATGGATTGGAACAGGAGGAGGATTTATGGAATCAAGTTGATCAGGTAAATATCTTTTTTGTTTTTGGTGTTTTCTTTTTCTAACCTCAATATTTAGATAGATATCATTGGGAATGAAGGTGCTGAGGGTGAGAGGGCTGAACCTGAGGAGGATCCCAATCGACTCCGAGCCTTACCCCGTGGTTGCCAACCATATCAGGAGCCAGCAGGACCACACTCCCTTGGGCCAATGAATATTCTTTGTCCCAAATGCCAAGCTCTCCATTTTATCGATGAAAAGCTGTCAAGAGAGTCCCGAGTTAACCGTCCCAAATTTGGGATGTGCTGTCTTAATGGCCAAATTCAGCTCCAACCTCTGACACCCATGGATCCTGTTCTACAACGTTTCTTCTGTGGTGAAGCTCCCCAGTCCAAGTCATTCAAAGACAATATCCGCCGCTACAACTCTGCATTTGCCTTCACCTCACTTGGAGTCAAAATCGATCAGTCAGTCACTCGAGCCACTGGCCCTTACTGCTTCAAGATCAGTGGTGAACTCCATCATCTTTCCGGTACCCTCCTTCCTCCACCAGGCGAAACTCCAAAATATGCGCAGATCTATATCTACGACTCAGCTGAGCAACTGGATTACCGCCAGCAAAACAACCAGGACTTTTGTGACCGCACAGTCATGAATGAGCTTCAGGATCTCATCCAGCGCATCAACCCTTATGTCCATGCATATAAACAGGCGCACCAAAGTATGATGGAACGACCTCCCCACCCCCAGCAATCTATCACCATTGCACTCCATGTTGATATGGCCCAGGATCAGCGCACATACAACACTCCCACTGCCAATGAAATTGCCGTCATTATTCCAACTCCTGGATCACATGAATGGGACAAGGAAAGGGACATCATTGTACGACTTCAAAATGGTGGACTTGAGAGAATCTCCAACCTCAGTCCATCATATGCTCCACTCCACTATGTCCTACTCTTTCCTCATGGCGATCAGGGATGGCACACAAGGATTCCTGCACACTTTGGGGAAGCTGGCCAACGTCGTACTCCATATGTTTCTCAAATGTGCTACTATGCACATCGCATTCACATTCACCCAGGAGATCAACCGCCACTCTTCTGGGGCGGCAAACTATTCCAGCAGTATATTGTCGATGCATGGGCTTCATTGGAGCAAGCCAGGTTGACATACCTCCGTCTCAACCAGACAAGGCTTAGGGGAGAGTTGTATGAGGGTCTGATGGATGTTGTGCGTGGTGATCCAGGGGGTGAGGTCCGACTTGATCAAATTGGCCAAAGGATTATTCTTCCTTCAAGTCACATTGGAAGTACCCGTCATATGATTCAGCTCTTCCAGGATTCAATGGCCATTTGTCGTACTTTCAGGAAACCAGATCTCTTCCTCACCATGACTGCCAACCCCAACTGGCCAGAGATTCAGAGGCAGATGTTAGTGGATGTGCAGGGAGGGAGGCAGGCTGTGTCAGACAGACCAGATATTGTGGCTAGGGTGTTTGAGCTGAAGAAGAAGGCCTTATTGAAGGAGCTTGAAGGAGGACTCTTTGGTGAAATAGCTGGAATGGTCCATACCATTGAGTATCAGAAGAGAGGTTTGCCCCACATGCACCTTCTGATATTTCTGAAGGATGAAGATAAGATCCGTGGTATGTCCATATATTTCTTTACATGAATAACTCTAACACAATTTCAGATGCCTTCCATGTGGATTCCATGGTCTCTGCTGAACTCCCCAATCCCACCACCCATCCTATTCTCCACAACATTGTCACTACCACTATGCTTCATGGTCCCTGTGGTGCACACAAGCCCAATGCTAGGTGTATGGTCAATGGAAGATGTAGCAAGCAATTTCCTAAGGCCTTCACTGATGCTACTCAGTATGGAGATGATGGCTATCCCAAGTACAGGAGGCGCAACAATGGTCGCATTTTTCAGAAGGCTGGCTTTGACTTTGACAACTCCTGGGTTGTTCCCCACAATCCCTACCTCAGTGCCAAGTACCAGTGTCATATCAATGTCGAGATCTGTGCTTCTGTCCATGCAGTCAAGTACATTCACAAGTACATCTACAAGGGCCATGACAGGACCACTTTGGTTGTTGCTGGGAACCAGGGTCAGGGGCAACAGAGGGATGAGATCAAGGAGTACTTGGATTCACGCTATGTCTCTCCAGTTGAAGCTTGCTGGCGACTTTTTGAATTCAACATGCATGGAGAGCAACCTACTGTCTACCGCCTTCCTGTCCACCTCCCTGGCCAGCAAATGGTCTTCTATGATCCAGCTGTCAATGATGCCCATGATGTTCTGGCACGAGCCAATGTCAACCGGACAGAACTCACTGCATGGTATGAGGCCAATCAGCAGTATCCTCAGGCGCGCAATACTCTTTACCAGGATTTTCCAAGGACATGGGTCTTTGATTCCAGGACCAAAGTGTGGAAACCAAGGCAGAGGGGGAAAGCTATTGGGAGGATGTACTTTGCTTCACCAGCTCAAGGAGAGAGGTTCTATCTGCGCTTGCTACTCACTGCAGTATCCGGAGCAACTTCACCAGAGGACTTGCGCACAGTAGATGGTCATTTGTGCCCCACATTCAAGGATGCCTGTCTGGCCAGAGGATTATTGGAGGATGATGGGGAGTGGGTTTTGTGTTTGCAGGAAGCAGGTCAAATGCAAACTGGGTTATCACTTCGACGCCTGTTTGCTTTGATTCTGATGAACTGCCATCCAGTGTCACCCGAAAATCTTTGGACACAATTCCGACCTCAAATCTGTGATGATCTCAGGAGACAGTTGGAGCGATCACCTATCTACCAACACAGGCAGTTCACAGATGAGCAGGTTTATGACTATGGCCTTCACCTTCTCAACAAGATCCTTCTGCGCTTCACCAAGTCACTTGAAGACTTTCCTCCCATGCCACTTCCACAGGGCCCAGATGAAGGTGTTCCTTGGGAGGACCTTGACAACAATGTTCTGTTGGCCCAAGAGCGCAACTACAATGTGGAGGAGTTGACAGCTACAGTGGAAAGGAACCGCCAATCCTTCAACCAGGAGCAAGTTGCTGTCTTCAATGCAGTCATGGACTCAGTGGATAGGAATCAGGGCAAGGTCTTCTTTGTGCATAGTGCAGGTGGAGGTGGAAAGACCTTTGTGTGCAATACCATTGCAGCTGCTGTCCGTGCTCAGGGTCATGTTGCACTCTGTGTTGCTTCATCAGGTATGTGTCATTAGTTATACATCTGAATAGTTTTCTAACAATATTGTGTACAGGAATTGCAGCATTATTGTTGGAGGGAGGAAGAACTGCGCACTCAAGGTTCAAGATCCCCATTCCTGTTCATGACACATCCACCTGCCCCATCCGACACAACTCAGCTCTCCATGATGTACTCAAAGTTACCAAGGTCATTATCTGGGATGAAGTACCCATGCAGCACAAACACAGTGTCCGTGCAGTGGACCACACATTGCGCGATCTGTTTTCTACTGAAAGGCCCTTTGGTGGAATCACAGTACTCTTTGGTGGAGACTTCCGACAAACACTGCCTGTGGTACCAAGGGGAGAGCGACAGCATGTGATTGAGGCCTCAATTCGGAGAAGTGCACTCTGGGAGTCAGTGGAGGTTTTCTACTTGGTTCAAAACATGCGGTTGGAAAGGACACCTGAAATGAACCAGCATGCAAACTGGCTACTGGAGATTGGAGCAGGAGCAAACATGGGAGCTGATCAGAGGGTGCAATTGCCAGACAGGATGTGTGTGCAGGACTTGGAAGGATTGGTGGACTTTGTGTATCCTGGGATTGAGAGGAGGAATGCTGATGAATATTTCCTGGAGAGGACAATCCTGTCTGCCAAGAATGATAGTGTGGATGAGCTCAACAACTCTATCCTGGCCAGATTCCCTGGAGACCTTCAGATGAGGATGAGTGTGGATAGTGTGAGGATGGAGGATGGACAAGACTACCAACCATATGCAGCTGAGTATCTCAACTCACTTCGAGCAAATGGACTCCCTCTGGCTCAGTTGGCACTCAAGGTTGGATGTCCTGTGATGCTACTCCGAAATCTGGACCCCTCATTAGGACTCTGCAATGGAACTAGGATGATTGTGGTAGAAATTCGGAGGAGGGTGTTGAAGTGTAGGATTATTTCTGGGGATAGGAGATTTGCAGGATCCATTGTGATGATACCCAGGATCACACTGTCACCTTCAGCTGAGGATCTTCCCATTCCACTGATGCGCCGACAATTCCCAGTGCGACTTGCCTTTGCAATGACAATCAACAAGAGTCAAGGGCAGTCAGTGAAATATGTAGGAGTTCATTTGTGGTCTTCAGTGTTCTCTCATGGGCAGTTGTATGTTGCATTAAGTAGATGCACATCTGGAGAGAGGATTAGGATATTGTTGGATGAGAGGAATGAGGACAAAAAGACATTAAATGTAGTGTACCAAGAGATACTTAGAGGACTTAGACTTTGATTGTATAAATTATTGTATAAATTATTGAAATGAAGTTTGTAATACAAAAGATTGGTGAGAAATGATGTAGGATAATGCTAAGAGTAAGCACAACATGAAGTGATGTGAAGTGCAACATGAAGTGCGACATGAAGTGAGGTGAAGTGACCTGAAGTGACCTGAAGTGAGGTGAAGTGACCTGAAGTGACCTGAAGTGACCTGAAGTGACCTGAAGTGACCTGAAGTGACATGAAGTGCAACATAAAGATCCTTTGCCCACCAATTATTATTACCAGTACCCACTTGACATGGATGCTACTTCACATTGCTTCATGTCTTGCTTCATGTTGGACTAATTGAATATTAATAATCATTCAATACATAAATCCAACCCCCTGCGTAGCAGGGGATAGCGTAAGCTAGTCTATAACTAATGCCATCTCGAATATATTGCTTAGTAATTTTAGTCAGCGTTAGTCAGCTTTGCTCATGATTAGTCAGGCTTAGTCATTTTTAGTCAGCAATTGGTCAGCAATTTGTCAGCATTTGTCAGCAAGTCGACCTGGCTTCAGTACTGTAAAAGTGCGATTAATTACATTTTATATGTTGGCTATGTCAAAAAAGACTCTGGACTCAGAATTGTTTCTCGACAACTGCTGATGGTAGAAACATGAAATTTGGAGGAATGGGAGATATGTATGTCAGAAATGAGCTATTAGAATTTCAGGGTGTTATGTTGCACGGTGACGGAGATATTAAGCAATAGATCTACGGAGACTTTCCATAAAAGGAAGGTGGAAATAAAAGAGCGATAAAATAGCATTAAGAAATCGGGAAAATTATGAAAATATTATGGGTTAATGCTACAAGCAGGATAGATATATTAAAGTAGAAAAATGAATTTATAATTGGAAAGTAGGAATGAAACACTGATAAAATGGCATAAAAAGTGGTACAGGGAAATACTAAAAATCAGGAAAATTATGAAAATATTATGGGCTAATACTATAAGCAGGATATATATATTGAAATACAAAAAGATATAGAAAAAGTTTATAATTGGAAGTTAGAAATAAATACTAATAATATGGCACAAGAAAATACTTTATAACAGGTGTGTATAACATAGGAAAATAGATATTGTAGAGATTAACAAAGAGAAATAGGTGTAATATAGGATAATACTATAAGTGTGATAGAAACAAATAGGTATAATACAAACAAGAGAATAGATATTACAGAATATAAAATAAAATATTAACAAATAGAAAAATAGATCTATAGCCTGGCATATTAGTAAAATAATACTAAAATCAGATAATATTAACACAGGCAAGAAAATAGGTGTATTATAAGTAGGACAACTAACAATAACCCTAATATTAGGCTATAGGTCTGGCATATTAGTAGGGTAATGCTAAAGTCAGATAATACCAAGATATTAAGTTATAAACTGTGGGCAGAAAATAAATGAAGATTGGACAGGATAGAAAGATTAGAACTATATTAATTTTTAGATTGAGATTACAAACTTGAGTACCTACAGTTTATATATATAGTGTGAAAACAATCTGGAGCAAGAGAGAAATAGAATGCAAGTGTGCATACTCAGGTTATGCAGGGGGATTCTCAGTGTATTAATAATAGCAAAGGTATAAAAAAGTATAAGACTACTACACAACTATGCAGGGGAATTCTCAGAGAAACAAATGACCAAAAAGAGAACTAGAGAGTAGGTATGCACATGTGCAACTGTAGGGCAGAAAACTATATTATGTGATTATGCATGGGGATGCATAGAGCATGGGAAGTAGATACTTGCATATGCCAGTCTGTGAGGGCAACCTGGAGTGAGAGAGGAGTGAAATGTGAATGCTTACACTCAGACTATGTAGGAAAATCCTCAGAGAAACAAATGAGGAAGTCCTGAGCAGTGGCTAAACTATTGTACAAACTAAATCTAGGGAGCAGGTGCACACACATGCAACTGTAGAGCAGGAAAGTGTGTTATGTGATTGTGTCTGGAGATGTATTGAGTATGGGAAATGGGCACTTGCATGCACCAGTTTGAGGAGGCATTGGTGGGCAACTCTAGGCAATGGCAAGGGGGGTGCGGATGCAAGCGAAGCAAGCGTGAGCAGCCTAGAGGCAGGGGGTAATAGGAGCAGAGGGAGAAGTGTAGGGAGAACTTGAGGGTCCTCTTACACAGTCTGAGAAGGTATTAGTAGATGACACAAGATAAGAGTGAGAGTTGGGGAGAGTCAGGGTAACCAGAGAAGTGATAGAAGTAGAGGCAGGGCATGAATGCGAGCAAAGCGAGTGTGAGTGACCTGGGGGTGAGAGGTACAGGGAAGACTTGAGAGTCCTTTTATATATGGGGAATATAGAAAACTAAGAAAATGGGTATAAACCAATATTATAAATAGAAAGATATAAATTTATGAAATATCAAACTTAGATATTGCTTAGGCTAGGTTATAAAAATTGAATATTAATAATTATTCAATACAAGTGGAGGAGGGCACAAAGGTGAGCGAAGCGAGCATGAGTGACCTGGGGGCAAGGGGTAACCAGAGGAGTGATAGAAGTGGGAAAAGGGCATAACGGCGAGCGAAGCGAGCGTGAGTGACCTGGGGGCAAGGGGTAACCAGAGAAGTGATAGAAGTAGAGAAAAGGCACAACGGCGAGCGAAGCGAGCGTGGGTGACCTGGGGGCGAGGAAGAAAATGGGGGAAAAGAAACAAAAATTGATCTGCAGTAGAGAATATAGAGAATTAAAAACATAATAATCATATATATATCACAAACTTTAATTATGTAAATGATTGGTGAGAAATGATGTAGAATAATGCTAAGAGTAGAAAACCACTTGAGTCAAACCCCCTGCGTAGCAGGGGATAGCGTAAGCTAGTCTATAACTAATGCTACGTCGTATATATTGCTTAGTAATTTTAGTCAGCGTTAGTCAGCGTTAGTCAGCGTTAGTCAGCCATTACTCAGCAAATTTGTCAGCATTTGTCAGCAAAAACTCGGCCTCAAAGCTGTTCCAACTCCATATGTTACAAGTCCATATATCCAACACTGCCATTTGACAGACTTTAAATATCAGCCTCACAGCACGGAGCCAATCCTTTCTGACCCCCATCATCCATTCCCCTGCATTCGAGGTGAGCTCTCCCTGATTTATGTGCTTAGGATGAAATAACTAATTAAAAACCCTCATAATTTCCCATAAATTCACAAAAAATTGCTCTAAATCCACAAATAAATTCGGAAAAATTATGGTAAAATAAATTGACTAAATTCCAAAGATAACCGTGGGAAATTCGGGTTAAAATTCACTAGAATTTGCAAAAACTCGAATTAAATCTTGGTAAATATTCAATAATTGGTTTCAATAATATATATAGCTAACAAAAAGAACAAATTTATTGTAGCTACACTTGCTGCATCTATCAACACTCATTTTGAGCTACAGGGTGAGTTATTTAATCACATAATTATAAATTTAATCTAATAACCATTTTAGAGTGAATTGTGTCATTTGTATTATTACTTGGTACGCTTAGGGAAAACGTGGAGATCAAGGTGATAGACAGTAAAGCTCCTACTACCTGGCTTTCTCTTTGGAGTTGTTTGCCGGTTGCCTCGGAGCCTCTTTCTGTCTGCTGTGTGCAGGGAGATCACTACTCTCCATTATCAACTGCCGCTGCCGACACCGAATTCGCACAGTTTTGGCCTAAGTGGGCTTTGTGATTGTATATTTGACTTTTTTGCTTCTGTTTTTGAAAACATTCATTTTGGATACAAATGTAAGCAATATATTTACTTAATTATGATATATCTTATTGACATATTATTTAGGGATCCCCGAACCCCACCTACTACTCCTGAGCAGGGAAGACAGGCAACCCGTGATGCTGACCGAGAGCATCGTGCGCAGCAAATGACATCCCCTGAAACTCGACGTGAACGAACCAACCAACCCCCACTGCACATTCCCCCTCCAATCAATTTCCAAACACACCCAGACATCCCACGTCCACCTACCCCTCCCACTGCTATTGCTGGACCATCTGGAGACCATGTTAGGTCTGTTGGATTATCCAGAGACCTTGCTGTACCCAGACCTCCACTCCTTCCCCCTATCAATATTGGTTCTTCTGGATTATCCAGGGAGCCAATACCACCGATTCCTCAACCTCTTGCTCCTGCTCAACCTCTTTTACCGGCATCTATCCTAATACCCCAAACACATATTCCTGCCAACTTGGATAGACCACCACCTCGCCTTCTGCCACAATATATTCCACCAGCACCACAAATGGGTAGATATAGGCGTCCAATTGCACAACCAATTCCTCAGCCACAAAATCCAGAAGACATTCAAAGGATATTACAGGAGCAGATGGCACGAGTGCGACAGGAGCGTGAAGAAGAGCAGAGACAAACTGCACAAAGACAACAGTTGGAGGTGTTGAGAGTGCAAGAGGAGGAGAGGGAGAGGAGGAGGATGGAGGGGGAGGAAAGGGAGAGGGAACAGAGGGAACAGAGGGAGAGGGAATTAAGGATACAGGAGGAGGAGGGGGAGAGGAGGAGGATTGAGGGGGAGGAAAGAGAGAGGGAACAGAGGGAACAGAGGGAGGGAGAATTAAGAGTACAAGAGGAGGAGAGGGAGAGAAGGAGGATTGAGGAGGAACAGAGGGAGAGGGAACAAAGAGAGCAGAGGCTGGAAGAGTTCAGGGCAAATGAGGAGGAGGAGGGAAGGGTTTTGACACAGCAAAACTTGGATGCAGTGAGAGAGGAGTGGAGACAAGAATGGGAGGCTGAGAATGATGGATTGGAACAGGAGGAGGATTTATGGAATCAATTTGATGAGGTAAATATCTTTTTTGTTTTTGGTGTTTTCTTTTTCTAACTTTAATATTTAGATAGATATCATTGGGAATGAAGGTGCTGAGGGTGAGAGGGCTGAACCTGAGGAGGATCCCAATCGACTCCGAGCCTTACCCCGTGGTTGCCAACCATATCAGGAGCCAGCAGGACCACACTCCCTTGGGCCAATGAATATTCTTTGTCCCAAATGCCAAGCTCTCCATTTTATCGATGAAAAGCTGTCAAGAGAGTCCCGAGTTAACCGTCCCAAATTTGGGATGTGCTGTCTTAATGGCCAAATTCAGCTCCAACCTCTGACACCCATGGATCCTGTTCTACAACGTTTCTTCTGTGGTGAAGCTCCCCAGTCCAAGTCATTCAAAGACAATATCCGCCGCTACAACTCAGCATTTGCCTTCACCTCACTTGGAGTCAAAATCGACCAGTCAGTCACTCGAGCCACTGGCCCTTACTGCTTCAAGATCAGTGGTGAACTCCATCATCTTTCCGGTACCCTCCTTCCTCCACCAGGTGAAACTCCCAAATATGCGCAGATCTATATCTACGACTCAGCTGAGCAACTGGATTACCGCCAGCAAAACAACCAGGACTTTTGTGACCGTATAGTCATGAATGAGCTTCAGGATCTCATCCAGCGCATCAACCCTTATGTCCATGCATATAAACAGGCGCACCAAAGTATGATGGAACGACCTCCCCACCCCCAGCAATCTATCACCATTGCACTCCATGTTGATATGGCCCAGGATCAGCGCACATACAACACTCCCACTGCCAATGAAATTGCTGTCATTATTCCAACTCCTGGATCACATGAATGGGACAAGGAAAGGGACATCATTGTACGACTTCAAAATGGTGGACTTGAGAGAATCTCCAACCTCAGTCCATCATATGCTCCACTCCACTATGTCCTACTCTTTCCTCATGGCGATCAGGGATGGCACACAAGGATTCCTGCACACTTTGGGGAAGCTGGCCAACGTCGTACTCCATATGTTTCTCAAATGTGCTACTATGCACATCGCATTCACATTCACCCAGGAGATCAACCACCACTCTTCTGGGGCGGCAAGCTATTCCAGCAGTACATTGTTGATGCATGGGCTTCATTGGAGCAAGCCAGGTTGACATACCTCCGTCTCAACCAGACAAGGCTTAGGGGAGAGTTGTATGAGGGTCTGATGGATGTTGTGCGTGGTGATCCAGGGGGTGAGGTCCGACTTGATCAAATTGGCCAAAGGATTATTCTTCCTTCAAGTCACATTGGAAGTACCCGTCATATGATTCAGCTCTTCCAGGATTCAATGGCCATTTGTCGCACTTTCAGGAAACCAGATCTCTTCCTCACCATGACTGCCAACCCCAACTGGCCAGAGATTCAGAGGCAGATGTTAGTGGATGTGCAGGGAGGCAGGCAGGCTGTGTCAGACAGACCAGAGATTGTGGCTAGGGTGTTTGAGCTGAAGAAGAAGGCCTTATTGAAGGAGCTTGAAGGAGGACTCTTTGGTGAAATAGCTGGAATGGTCCATACCATTGAGTATCAGAAGAGAGGTTTGCCCCACATGCACCTTCTGATATTTCTGAAGGATGAAGATAAGATCCGTGGTATGTCCATATATTTCTTTACATGAATAACTCTAACACAATTTCAGATGCCTTCCATGTGGATTCCATGGTCTCTGCTGAACTCCCCAATCCCACCACCCATCCTATTCTCCACAACATTGTCACTACCACTATGCTTCATGGTCCCTGTGGTGCACACAAGCCCAATGCTAGGTGTATGGTCAATGGAAGATGTAGCAAGCAATTTCCTAAGGCCTTCACTGATGCTACTCAGTATGGAGATGATGGTTATCCCAAGTACAGGAGGCGCAACAATGGTCGCATTTTTCAGAAGGCTGGCTTTGACTTTGACAACTCCTGGGTTGTTCCCCACAATCCCTACCTCAGTGCCAAGTACCAGTGTCACATCAATGTTGAGATCTGTGCTTCTGTCCATGCAGTCAAGTACATTCACAAGTACATCTACAAGGGCCATGACAGGACCACTTTGGTTGTTGCTGGGAACCAGGGTCAGGGGCAACAGAGGGATGAGATCAAGGAGTACCTGGATTCGCGCTATGTCTCTCCAGTTGAAGCTTGCTGGCGACTTTTCGAATTCAATATGCATGGAGAGCAACCCACTGTCTACCGCCTTCCTGTCCACCTCCCTGGCCAGCAAATGGTCTTCTATGATCCAGCTGTCAATGATGCCCATGATGTTCTTGCACGAGCCAATGTCAACCGGACAGAACTCACTGCATGGTATGAGGCCAATCAGCAGTATCCTCAGGCGCGCAATACTCTCTACCAGGATTTTCCGAGGACATGGGTGTTTGATTCCAGGACCAAAGTGTGGAAACCAAGGCAGAGGGGGAAAGCTATTGGGAGGATGTACTTTGCTTCACCAGCTCAGGGAGAGAGGTTCTATCTGCGGTTGCTACTCACTGCAGTATCTGGAGCAACTTCACCAGAGGACTTGCGCACAGTAGATGGTCATTTGTGCCCCACATTCAAGGATGCCTGTCTGGCCAGAGGATTATTGGAGGATGATGGAGAGTGGGTTCTGTGTTTGCAGGAAGCAGGTCAAATGCAAACTGGGTTATCACTTCGACGCCTGTTTGCTTTGATTCTGATGAACTGCCATCCAGTGTCACCCCAAAATCTATGGACACAATTCAGACCTCAAATCTGTGATGATCTCAGGAGACAGTTGGAGCGATCACCTATCTACCAACACAGGGAGTTCACAGATGAGCAGGTTTATGACTATGGCCTTCACCTTCTCAACAAGATCCTTTTGCGCTTCACCAAATCACTTGAAGACTTTCCTCCTATGCCACTTCCACAGGGCCCAGATGAAGGTGTTCCTTGGGAGGACCTTGACAACAATGTTCTGTTGGCCCAAGAGCGCAACTACAATGTGGAGGAGTTGACAGCTACAGTGGAAAGGAACCGCCAATCCTTCAACCAGGAGCAAGTTGCTGTCTTCAATGCAGTCATGGACTCAGTGGATAGGAATCAGGGCAAGGTCTTCTTTGTGCATAGTGCAGGTGGAGGTGGAAAGACCTTTGTGTGCAATACCATTGCAGCTGCTGTCCGTGCTCAGGGTCATGTTGCACTCTGTGTTGCTTCATCAGGTATGTCTCATTAGTTATACATCTGAATAGTTTTCTAACAATATTGTGTACAGGAATTGCAGCATTATTGTTGGAGGGAGGAAGAACTGCACACTCAAGGTTCAAGATCCCCATTCCTGTTCATGACACATCCACCTGCCCCATCCGACACAACTCAGCTCTCCATGACGTACTCAAAGTTACCAAGGTCATCATCTGGGATGAAGTACCCATGCAGCACAAACACAGTGTCCGTGCAGTGGACCACACATTGCGTGATCTCTTCTCTACTGAAAGGCCCTTTGGTGGAATCACAGTACTCTTTGGTGGAGACTTCCGACAAACACTGCCTGTGGTACCACGAGGAGAGCGACAGCATGTCATTGAGGCCTCAATTCGAAGAAGTGCACTCTGGGAGTCAGTGGAGGTTTTCTACTTGGTTCAAAACATGAGGTTGGAAAGGACACCAGAAATGAACCAGCATGCAAACTGGCTCCTGGAAATTGGAGCAGGAGCAAACATGGGAGCTGATCAGAGGGTGCAATTGCCAGACAGGATGTGTGTGCAGGACTTGGAAGGATTGGTGGACTTTGTGTATCCTGGGATTGAGAGGAGGAATGCTGATGAATATTTCCTGGAGAGGACAATCCTGTCTGCCAAGAATGATAGTGTGGATGAACTCAACAATGCTATCCTGGCCAGATTCCCTGGAGACCTTCAGATGAGGATGAGTGTGGATAGTGTGAGGATGGAGGATGGACAAGACTATCAGCCCTATGCAGCTGAGTATCTCAACTCACTTCGAGCAAATGGACTCCCTCTGGCTCAGTTGGCACTCAAGGTTGGATGTCCTGTGATGCTACTCCGAAATCTGGACCCCTCATTAGGACTCTGCAATGGAACTAGGATGATTGTGGTGGAAATTCGGAGGAGGGTGTTGAAGTGTAGGATCATTTCTGGGGATAGGAGATTTGCAGGATCCATTGTGATGATACCCAGGATCACACTGTCACCCTCAGCTGAGGATCTTCCCATTCCACTGATGCGCCGACAATTCCCAGTGCGACTTGCCTTTGCAATGACAATCAACAAGAGTCAAGGGCAATCAGTGAAGTATGTAGGAGTTCATTTGTGGTCTTCAGTGTTCTCTCATGGGCAGTTGTATGTTGCATTGAGTAGATGCACATCTGGAGAGAGGATTAGGATATTGTTGGATGAGAGGAATGAGGACAAAAAGACATTGAATGTAGTATACCAAGAGATACTTAGAGGACTTAGACTTTGATTGTATAAATTATTGTATAAATTATTGAAATGAAGTTTGTAATACAAAAGATTGGTGAGAAATGATGTAGGATAATGCTAAGAGTAAGCACAACATGAAGTGATGTGAAGTGCAACAGGAAGTGCAATATGAAGTGACGTGAAGTGAGGTGAAGTGACCTGAAGTGACCTGAATGTGACCTGAAGTGACCTGAAGTGACATGAAAGTGACATGAAGTGACCTGAAGTGCAATGTACAGTGCATGTGAAAATGACATGAAGTGTGATGTGAAGTGACATGAAATGGCAATATTGAACGCAATATCCTGAGTTTGATATTGCTTAGGCTACACAAATCCAACCCACTGCGTAGCAGGGGCTAGCGTAAGCTAGTCTATAACTAATGCTATCCTCGAGTATATTGCTTAGTAATTTAGTCCGCATGAGAGTCAGCATTAGTCAGCATTTCGTCAGCATTAGTCAGCATTAGTCAGGCTTAGTCAGTTTTAGTCAGCAATTTGTCAGCAATTGGTCAGCATTTGTCAGCAAGTTGACCTGGCGTTCAGTACTGTAAAGTGCGATTAATTACATTTTATATTGTCGGCTATGTCGAAAAGACTCTGGACTCAGAATTGTTTCTCAACAACCACTGATGGTAGAGACATGAAACTTGGAGGAATGGGAGATGTATATGTCAGGAATGAGCTATTAGAATTTCAGGGTGTTATGTTGCACGGTGACGGAGATATTAAGCATACGGAGACTTCCCATAAAAGGAAGGTGGAAATAAAAGAGCGATAAAATAGCATTAAAAAATCGGAAAAATTATAAAAATATTATGGGTTAATGCTACAAGCAGATATATATATTAAGTAGAAAAATGAATTTATAATTGGAAAGTAGGAATGAAACACTGATAAAATAGCATAAAAAATAGAGTAATGTGGTACAGGGAAATACTAAAAATCGGAAAAATTATGAAAATATTATGGATTCACACTAAAAGCAGGATATATATTGAAGTAAAAAGACATAGATATGGCACAAGAAAACACTCTATAACAGGTGTGTATAACATAGGAAAATAGATATTACAGAGGGTAATGGATATTGTAGAGATTAACAAAGAGAAATAGGTATCACACAGATAGTGACAGTGTTCCACAAGGGATATACTAACTCTCAGAGTGTGAGAGCAACCTGGAGTAAGAGAGACCTAGCACAAGTGCACTCACTCAGACTATACAGAGGAAACTACTATACACCTATGCAGGGAAATCCTCAGGGAATAGAGCAGAAGAATAGATATTACAAAATATAAAAATAAATCTGTAGCCTGGCATATTAGTAAGATAACACTAAAATCAAATAATATTAAGATTATTGGTGTAACACAGGCAAGAAAATAGGTGTACTATAAGTAGGAAAACTAACAATAACCCTAATATTATGCTATAGGTCTGGCATATTGTGAGGGTGACCTGGAGTGAGAGAGGGGCACTTGGACTATGCAGGGAAATCCTCAGTTTATTAACAATTGGCAAAAGTGTGGGAAAGTGCAAAGCTACTACACACCTATACAGGGAAATCCTTAGAGAAACAAATGAGGAAGTCCCTGCACTGCTACAAGAGCTACAGGAAAAATAGGAACTAGGGACCAGGTGTGTGCATGTGTGACTGGAGGGTGGGAAGGTGCATTATGTGATCGCACTCGGGGACATGCTGAGCACGGGAAGCAGGCACTTGCGCGCAGCTGTGCACACCAGTTTGTGGAGGCATCAGCAGGTGACACTGGGTGGTGGCAAGGGCCAGGACAACTTGGGGAGACCAGGGGGGTAACAGGAGCAGAGGGAGGTGTATAGGGAGGACTTGAGAGTCTCCTTACAAGGAGCATGCAAAATGTGAAGCATGAGCTGGGCACAGTGCTAGGGCCAGAGAAATCCTCAGAGAAACAGATGAGGAACCCTGGTGCCTAGGGCATACAGGCTAAATGATAAATGTCTGAAAAGAGAACTAGGGAGCAGGTGCACACACATGCAACTGTAGGGCAGAAAGGTATGTTATGTGATTGTGTCTGGGGATGTGTTGAGTACGGGAAGCAGGCACTTGCATACACCAGTTTGAGGAGGTATTGGTGGGCAACTCTAGGCAATGGCAAGGGGGGTGCAGATGCGAGCGAAGCGAGCGTGAGTAGCCTGGGGGCGGGGGGGTAATAGAAGCAGAGGGAGAAGTGTAGGAAGAACTTGAGGGTCCTCTTACACAGTCTGAGAAGGTATTAGTAGATGACATGAGAGTTGGAGAGAGTCAGGGTAACCAGAGAAGTAATAGAAGTAGAGGGGGGGCACAAATGTGAGCAAAGCAAGCATGAGTGACCTGGGGGCAAGAGGTACAGGGAAGACTTGAGAGTCCTTTTATAGATAGGGAATATAGAAAACTAAGAAAATGGGGGAAAAGAAACAAAATTGATCTGCAGTAGAGAATATAGAGAATAAGAAATGTAATATAGAAAATGGGTATAAACCAATATTAATGCCAGACAATAGATCTAGCATACCAGTAGGATAATGCTAAAATAGAGTAATAATAAGATATAATATCAAACTTGGATATTTCTTAGGCTAGGTTATTAAAATTGAATATTAATAATCATTCAATACATAAATCCAACCCCCTGCGAAGCAGGGGATAGCGTAAGCTAGTCTATAACTAATGCTATCTCGAGTATATTGCTTAGTAATTTTAGTCAGCATGAGTCAGCGTTAGTCAGCGTTAGTCAGCGTTAGTCAGCATTAGTCAGGCTGAGTCAGTTTTAGTCAGCAATTGGTCAGCAATTTGTCAGCATTTGTCAGCAAAAACTCGGTCTCAAAGCTGTTCCAACTCCATATGTTACAAGTCCATATATCCAACACTGCCATTTGACAGACTTTAAATATCAACCTCACAGCACGGATCCAATCCTTTCTTACCCCCATCATCCATTCCCCTGCATTTGAGGTGAGCCCTCCCTGATTTATGTGCTTAGGATGAAATAACTAATTAAAAACCCTCCTAAATTCGCAAAAATTCACAAAAAAATCGTCACAAATCAACAAATAAATTCCAAAAAAATATGGTAAAATAATATAATTAAATTTCGAAGATATCCGTGGGAATTTCGCGTCGAAATTCACTAGAACTTGGAAAAAATTGAATTAAATTCAGGTAAATATTCAATAATTGCTTTCAATAATATGTATAGCTAACAAAAACAACAAATTTATTGTAGTTACACTTGCTGCATCGATAAACACTCATTTTGAGCTACAGGGTGAGTTATTTAATCACATAATTATAAATTTAATCTAATAACCATTTTAGAGTGAATTGTGTTATTTGTATTATTACTTGGTACGCTTAGGGAAAACGTGGAGATCAAGGTGATAGACAGTAAAGCTCCTACTACCTGGCTTTCTCTTCGGAGTTGTTTGCCGGTTGCCTTGGAGCCTCTTTCTGTCTGCTGTGTGCAGGGAGATTCCTACTCTCCATTATCAACTGCCGCTGCCGACACCGAATTCGCACAGTTTTGGCCTAAGTGGGCTTTGTAATTGTATATTTGACTTTTTTGCTTCTGTTTTTGAAAACATTCATTTTGGATACAAATGTAAGCAATATATTTACTTAATTATGATATATATTATTGACATATTATTTAGGGATCCTCGAACCCCACCTACTACTCCTGAGCAGGGAAGACAGGCAACCCGTGATGCTGACCGAGAGCATCGTGTGCAGCAAATGACATCCCCTGAAACTCGACGCGAACGAACAAACCAACCCCCACTGCACATTCCCCCTCCAATCAATTTCCAAACATACCCAGACATTCCCCGTCCAGCTACTCCTCCCACTGCTATTGCTGGACCATCTGGAGACCATGTTAGGTCTGTTGGATTATCCAGAGACCTTGCTGTACCCAGACCTCCACTCCTCCCCCCAGTCAATATTGGTTCTTCTGGATTATCCAGGGAGCCAATACCACCTATTCCTCAGCCTCTTGCTCCCTCTGGACCCCTTTTACCAGCATCTATCCTCATACCCCAAACATATATTCCAGCCAATTTGGACAGACCACCACATCGCCCTCTGCCACAATATATCCCACCAGCACCACAACTACCACAAACAGGTCGATATAGGCGTCCTGTTGCACAACCAATTCCTCAGGCACAAAATCCGGGGGATATTCAAAGGATATTACAAGAGCAAATGGCACGAGTGCGACAGGAGCGTGAAGTAGAGCAGAGACAAACACAACAATTGGAGGTGTTGAGAATACAACAACAGCAGAGGGAACAAGTAGAAAGAGAGATAAGAGCACAAGAGATGGAAAGGATTCAGGAGGAGGAGAGACAAAGACAACAGCAGGAGCAAAGAGAAAGAGAGTTGAGGATGCAAGAGGAGGAGAGGGAGAGGAGAAGAGTTGAGGAGGAGGAAAGGGAGAGAGAACAGAGAGAACAGAGAGAAGGAGAATTAAGGATACAGGAGGAGGAGAGGGAGAGGAGGAGAGTTGAGGAGGAGGAAAGGGAGAGAGAACAGAGAGAACAGAGGGAGAGAGAATTAAGGATACAGGAGGAGGAGAGGGAGAGAAGGGGAATTGAGGAGGAGGAAAGGGAGAGAGAACAGAGAGAACAGAGAGAAGGAGAATTAAGGATGCAGGAGGAGGAGGGGGAGAGGAGGAGGGTTGAGGAGGAGGAAAGAGAGAGACAACAGAGGGAACAGAGGGAGAGAGAATTGAGGGTACAAGAGGAGGAGAGGGAGAGAAGGAGAATTCAGGAGGAGGAAAGAGAGAGAGAGCAGAGAGAGCAGAGAGTGGAAGAGTTGAGGGCAAATGAGGAGGAAGAGGGGAGGGTCTTGACACAGCAAAACCTGGATGCAGTGAGAGAGCAGTGGAGACAAGAATGGGAGGCTGAGAATGATGGATTGGAACAGGAGGAGGATTTATGGAATCAAGTTGATCAGGTAAATATCTTTTTTGTTTTTGGTGTTTTCTTTGTCTAACCTCAATATTTAGATAGATATCATTGGGAATGAAGGTGCTGAGGGTGAGAGGGCTGAACCTGAGGAGGATCCCAATCAACTCCGAGTCTTACCCCGTGGATGCCAACCATATCAGGAGCCAGCACAACCACACTCTCTTGGTCCAATGAATATCCTTTGCCCCAAATGCCAAGCTCTCCATTTTATCGATGAAAAGCTATCACAATACTCCCGAGTCAACCATCCCAAGTTTGGAATGTGCTGTCTTAATGGCCAAATTCAGCTGCCACCTCTGACACCCATGGATCCTGTGCTGAAACGTTTCTTATGTGGTGAAGCTCCTCAGTCCAAGTCATTCAAAGACAATATCCGCCGCTACAACTCAGCATTTGCCTTTACATCACTTGGAGTCAAAATTGACCAGTCAGTCACCCGAGCCACTGGCCCTTACTGCTTCAAGATCAGTGGTGAACTCCATCATCTTTCCGGTACCCTCCTTCCTCCACCAGGCGAAACTCCAAAATATGCGCAGATCTATATCTACGACTCAGCTGAGCAACTGGATTACCGCCAGCAAAACAACCAGGACTTTTGTGACCGTATAGTCATGAATGAGCTTCAGGATCTCCTCCAGCGCATCAACCCTTATGTCCATGCATATAAACAGGCACACCAAAGTATGATGGAACGACCTCCCCACCCCCAGCAATCTATCACCATTGCACTCCATGTTGATATGGCCCAGGATCAGCGCACATACAACACTCCCACTGCCGATGAAATTGCCGTCATTATTCCAACTCCTGGATCGCATGAATGGGACAAGGAAAGGGACATCATTGTACGACTTCAACATGGTGGACTTGAGAGAATCTCCAACCTCAGTCCATCATATGCTCCACTCCACTATGTCCTACTCTTTCCTCATGGTGATCAGGGATGGCACACAAGGATTCCTGCACACTTTGGGGAAGCTGGCCAACGTCGTACTCCATATGTTTCTCAAATGTGCTACTATGCACATCGCATTCACATTCACCCAGGAGATCAACCACCACTCTTCTGGGGCGGCAAGCTATTCCAGCAGTATATTGTTGATGCATGGGCTTCATTGGAGCAAGCTAGGTTGACATACCTCCGTCTCAACCAGACAAGGCTTAGGGGGGAGTTGTATGAGGGTCTGATGGATGTTGTGCGTGGTGATCCAGGGGGTGAGGTCCGACTTGATCAAATTGGCCAAAGGATTATTCTTCCTTCAAGTCACATTGGAAGTACCCGTCATATGATTCAGCTCTTCCAGGATTCAATGGCCATTTGTCGCACTTTTAGGAAACCAGATCTCTTCCTCACCATGACTGCCAACCCCAACTGGCCAGAGATTCAGAGGCAGATGTTAGTGGATGTGCAGGGAGGCAGGCAGGCTGTGTCAGACAGACCAGATATTGTGGCTAGGGTGTTTGAGCTGAAGAAGAAGGCCTTATTGAAGGAGCTTGAAGGAGGACTCTTTGGTGAAATAGCTGGAATGGTCCATACCATTGAGTATCAGAAGAGAGGTTTGCCCCACATGCACCTTCTGATATTTCTGAAGGATGAAGATAAGATCCGTGGTATGTCCATATATTTCTTTACATGAATAACTCTAACACAATTTCAGATGCCTTCCATGTGGATTCCATGGTCTCTGCTGAACTCCCCAATCCCACCACCCATCCTATTCTCCACAACATTGTCACTACTACTATGCTTCATGGTCCCTGTGGTGCACACAAGCCCAATGCTAGGTGTATGGTCAATGGAAGCTGTAGCAAGCAATTTCCTAAGGCCTTCACTGATGCTACTCAGTATGGAGATGATGGTTATCCCAAGTACAGGAGGCGCAACAATGGTCACATTTTTCAGAAGGCTGGCTTTGACTTTGACAACTCCTGGGTTGTTCCCCACAATCCCTACCTCAGTGCCAAGTACCAGTGTCACATCAATGTCGAGATCTGTGCTTCTGTCCATGCAGTCAAGTACATTCACAAGTACATCTACAAGGGCCATGACAGGACCACTTTGGTTGTTGCTGGGAACCAGGGTCAGGGACAACAGAGGGATGAGATCAAAGAGTACCTGGATTCGCGCTATGTCTCTCCAGTTGAAGCTTGCTGGCGACTTTTCGAATTCAATATGCATGGAGAGCAACCCACTGTCTACCGCCTTCCTGTCCACCTCCCTGGCCAGCAAATGGTCTTCTATGATCCAGCTGTCAATGATGCCCATGATGTTTTGGCACGAGCCAATGTCAACCGGACAGAACTCACTGCATGGTATGAGGCCAATCAGCAGTATCCTCAGGCGCGCAATACTCTCTACCAGGATTTTCCAAGGACATGGGTGTTTGATTCCAGGACCAAAGTGTGGAAACCAAGGCAGAGAGGGAAAGCTATTGGGAGGATGTACTTTGCTTCACCAGCTCAAGGAGAGAGGTTCTATCTGCGGTTGCTACTCACTGCAGTATCTGGAGCTACTTCACCAGAGGACTTGCGCACAGTAGATGGTCATTTGTGCCCTACATTCAAGGATGCCTGTCTGGCCAGAGGATTATTGGAGGATGATGGGGAGTGGGTTCTGTGTTTGCAGGAAGCAGGTCAAATGCAAACTGGGTTATCACTTCGACGCCTGTTTGCTTTGATTCTGATGAACTGCCATCCAGTGTCACCTGAAAATCTATGGACACAATTCAGACCCCAAATCTGCGATGATCTTAGGAGACAGTTGGAGCGATCACCTATCTACCAACACAGGGAGTTCACAGATGAGCAGGTTTATGACTATGGCCTTCACCTTCTCAACAAAATCCTTCTGCGCTTCACCAAATCACTTGAAGACTTTCCTCCCATGCCACTTCCACAGGGCCCAGATGAAGGTGTTCCTTGGGAGGACCTTGACAACAATGTTCTGTTGGCCCAAGAGCGCAACTACAATGTGGAGGAGTTGACAGCTACAGTGGAAAGGAACTGCCAATCCTTCAACCAGGAGCAAGTTGCTGTCTTCAATGCAGTCATGGACTCAGTGGATAGGAATCAGGGCAAGGTCTTCTTTGTGCATAGTGCAGGTGGAGGTGGAAAGACCTTTGTGTGCAATACCATTGCAGCTGCTGTCCGTGCTCAGGGACATGTTGCACTCTGTGTTGCTTCATCAGGTATGTGTCATTAGTTATACATCTGAATAGTTTTCTAACAATATTGTGTACAGGAATTGCAGCATTATTGTTGGAGGGAGGAAGAACTGCACACTCAAGGTTCAAGATCCCCATTCCTGTTCATGACACATCCACCTGCCCCATCCGACACAACTCAGCTCTCCATGATGTACTCAAAGTTACCAAGGTCATCATCTGGGATGAAGTCCCCATGCAGCACAAACACAGTGTCCGTGCAGTAGACCACACATTGCGTGATCTGTTTTCTACTGAAAGGCCCTTTGGTGGAATCACAGTACTCTTTGGGGGAGACTTCCGACAAACACTGCCTGTGGTACCAAGGGGAGAGCGACAGCATGTCATTGAAGCCTCAATTCGGAGAAGTGCACTCTGGGAGTCAGTGGAGGTTTTCTACTTGGTTCAAAACATGCGGTTGGAAAGGACACCAGAAATGAACCAGCATGCAAACTGGCTACTGGAGATTGGAGCAGGAGCAAACATGGGAGCTGATCAGAGGGTGCAATTGGCAGATAGGATGTGTGTGCAGAACTTGGAAGGATTGGTGGACTTTGTGTATCCTGGGATTGAGAGGAGGAATGCTGATGAATATTTCCTGGAGAGGACAATCCTGTCTGCCAAGAATGATAGTGTGGATGAACTCAACAACTCTATCCTGGCCAGATTCCCTGGAGACCTTCAGATGAGGATGAGTGTGGATAGTGTGAGGATGGAGAATGGACAAGACTATCAACCCTATGCAGCTGAGTATCTAAACTCACTCCGGGCAAATGGACTCCCTCTGGCTCAGTTGGCACTCAAGGTTGGATGTCCTGTGATGCTACTCCGAAATCTGGATCCCTCATTAGGACTCTGCAATGGAACTAGGATGATTGTGGTGGAAATTCGGAGGAGGGTATTGAAGTGTAGGATCATTTCTGGGGACAGGAGATTTGCAGGATCCATTGTGATGATACCCAGGATCACATTGACACCTTCAGCTGAGGACCTTCCCATTCCACTCATGCGCCGACAATTCCCAGTGCGACTTGCCTTTGCAATGACAATCAACAAGAGTCAAGGGCAATCAGTGAAGTATGTAGGAGTTCATTTGTGGTCTTCAGTGTTCTCTCATGGGCAGTTGTATGTTGCATTGAGTAGATGCACATCTGGAGAGAGGATTAGGATATTGTTGGATGAGAGGAATGAGGACAAAAAGACATTGAATGTAGTGTACCAAGAAATACTTAGAGGACTTAGACTTTGATTGTATAAATTATTGTATAAATTATTGAAATGAAGTTTGTAATACAAAAGATTGGTGAGAAATGATGTAGGATAATGCTAAGAGTAAGCACAACCTGAAGTGATGTGAAGTGCAACATGAAGTGCAATATGAAGCAACATGAAGTGCGACATGAAGTGAGGTGAAGTGACCTGAAGTGAGGTGAAGTGAGGTGAAGTGACATGAAGTGAGGTGAAGTGAGGTGAAGTGACATGAAGTGCAATGTGAAGTGACATGAAGTGTGATGTGAAGTGATGTGAAGTGCAATATGAAGCAATGTCAAACTCAGATATTGCTTAGGCTACACAAATCCGACCCCCTGCAAAGCAGGGGATAGCGTAAGCTAGTCTATAACTAATGCCATCTCGAGTATATTGCTTTGTAATTTTAGTCAGCGTTAGTCAGCATTAGTCAGCGTTAGTCAGCGTTAGTCAGCATTAGTCAGGCTTTGTCATGCTTATGTCAGTCTTGGTCAGCCATTGGTCAGCAATTTGTCAGCATTTGTCAGCAAGTCGACCTGGCTTCAGTACTGTAAAAGTGCGATTAATTAGATTTTATATGTCAGCTATGTCGAAAAAGACTCTGGACTCAGAATTGTTTCTCGACAACCACTGATGGTAGAGACATGAAACTTGGAGGAATGGGAGATCTATATGTCAGGAATGAGCTATTAGAATTTCAGGGTGTTATGTTGCACGGTGACGGAGATATTAAGCAATAGATCTACGGAGACTTCCCATAAAAGGAAGGTGGAAATAAAAGAGCGATAAAATACCATTAAAAAATCGCAAAAATTATGAAAATATTATGGGTTAATGCTATGAGTGGGATATATATTTTCAACCACAAAAATAAATAAACAAAGTTCATAATTGGAAGATATAGATGAAATACTGATAAAATAGCATAAAAAAATAGGGATAAAAGAGCGATAAAATAGCATTAAAAAATCCGAAAAATTCTGAAAATATTATAGGTTAATGCTACAAGCAGGATATATATATTGAAGTACAAATAAAAATAGAAAAAGTTCATAATTAGAAGATATAGATGAAATACTGATAAAATAGCATAAAGAAATAAGGGTAGGATATAATGTGGCATAGGAAAAGTCGAGGATAGCTGTGAGGGCAACCTGGAGTGAGAGAGAGGCGAAACGCAATCACTCACACTCAGACTATGCAGGGAAATCCTCAGTTTATTAATAACCGTGAAAGCACAAGAAAGTGTGAAGCTACTACACACCTATGCAGGGAAATCCTCAGAGAAACAAATGAGGAAGTCCCTGCATTGCTACACAAGCTACAGGAGTGGTGGCTGAACTACTGTACAGACTAAATGATCAATGTCCAAAACAGGAACTGGGAACGGGTGTGCACACATGCAACTGGAGGGCAGGAAGGTGTGTCATGTGATTGTGCTCAGGGGTGTGCTGAGTGTGGGAAGCAGGCGCTTGGATGCATGGCTGTGCACACCAGTTTGTGGAGGCATCGGCAGGTGACAGTGGGTGATGGCAAGGGCTGGGGTGACTTAGGGGGATCATGGGGGTAACAGGAGCAGAGGGAGGAGTGTAGGGAGGACTTGAGGGTCCCCTTACAATAGCCTTTTGGACAGCTATGACATGGTCTGTGGGCAGGGAGGGGAATGCCTTAGCCATGTGGACCAGAATAGGTGCTGCTTTGAGAGTGCCAGTGTATGAGAGAGAGGGAAGGGAGATGCTGGAGGGAATAAAATGAGGGTGCCTGTGAAGGCAACTGGGGGACACTGGTGGCCTTAGGGCACAAGAAAACGTGAAAGCACACAAAGCACATGAAAGCAATAGGCAGGAGCACAAGAAACACGAAAACATGACAGTGGGCTCAGGCACAAGCTGGGCACAGTGCTAGGACCAGGGAAATCCTCAGAGAAACAGATGAGGAACCCTGGTACCTAGGGCACTAGCTAATACTTGCAGGTAAAAACTATATAGTCTGAATATCTATCTACATAAAAGGAAACAGGACGAGAGGACAATGGGAGAGAGTGGCAATGTGTGGTGGAGGGGGTGGAGGTTGGAGTGACAGTGCACATGCTAGCAGGTGCTTAGTGCATGGCTGCATATGTGTGCCAGTTGGGGCTTGCATCTGCTGGAGAGTAGAGGTGTGAGGAAGCATGGAAAGCACTGGGGAGAGTGTGCAGGTTGAGGGTGTAGGGGGATGGTAGCAGTACCAGTGGCACCAGATGCAGTGCCAGACTGTGCAGGATTAGTCCCTAGCACAGCCAGAACCTGAGCTGGCACAGCTGGGGATAGGTCAAAGGGGCCAGTGGAGCTGCTTACCTCATCAGATCCATGGAATGGGCATGAGATGGCCTCATGTTGGGGAAAAGAGGGAGCTAGAGCCCAATGCACTGCATAATGATGAAAGTACTCATGGAAGGGAATCTGGGTACCTTGCAAGGTGACTGGGACATTAGGCAATGGCAAGAGGGGTGCAAATGCGAGCGAAGCGAGCATGAGCAGCCTGGGGGCAGAGGGTAATAGGAGCAGAGGGAGGAGTATAGAGAGAACTTGAGGGTCCTCTTACACAGTCTCAGAAGATATTAGTAGATGACACAAGATAAGAGTGAGAGTTGGGGAGAGTCAGGGTAAGCAGAGAAGTGATAGAAATAGAGAGGGGAGTACTGGGAAGACTTGAGAGTTCTCTTATATATAGGAAATGTAATATAGAAAATGGGTATAAACCAATATTATAAATAGGAAAATATTGAACTCATATAAAATATCAAACTTAGATATTGCTTAGGATAGGTTATTAAAATTGAATATTGATAATTATTCAATACATAAATCCAACCCCCTGCGAAGCAGGGGATAGCGTAAGCTAGTCGATAATTATTTCGTTTGACGTCACGTAGTTAATTGATCCTGACGCGCCTTGTCACGCGTGACTGCACGCGCCGTTGACTAAGCGCCAGTTTCTGTTGAGAGGATTCCGTGTTAAAAGCCACAACGTTCCAGCTCAAAACATGCCTGACCCCCGTCGACTGCCTCTCAGAGTGCTCTACACCATCAACAGTTCTCCCCAGTACATCCTTGCCCGCTCTCTAGGCCCAGTCCTCGTCACCCCGGTCAATGACAGCCAGCCATACTGTACCGTCTCTTTCAAGACGTGTCTGGAAACGATATCTCGCTCCAGTCCAGAGCTTGTGCACGATCATTCCCGCGATTTTTCTGTATATGTTCTCGATCCTCTGGAATCCAACTCGGCACCTGCTCCCATGGATATCTCAAATTCCAACAAAGGTCGAGCGACACAAACATCTTGCACTTCCGATACTAACCACCCCCGCGGGGTGGCCGTTGGTATGGGGCTCATGTCATTAGCATTGTCAACAGGCAATAGCGATGCCATGACTGTGGTCGGAACCTTTGCCAAAACCGGAGCAGGTCAGGAGGCAGTGGAAGTCATCTTCGCTTTACGGGAGGTATGCCTTCAATGTGCATCTGACACCCAACATGCCTGCTTACACAATGCTAGGCTCTATCTAACAGCACGAAGTCACGCACATCTTCTCATTCGCGGGCAATGCCTCAAGATGATAACCACAAACGGGTACGTTCCTCGGCCTCATTTATTGCTTTTCCACTGAAATAAAGACACAACTACTCTAGGGAAATGATGGTTCACTCTGCTCGACAACGCTTGCAACCATTGCATCAATACAGATGCGGACAAAAGCAAAAACCAAGCCGAAGAAAGCCCCACGAGTCTCTTCGACACCTGTGACAGAGTCAGACAAACTTATGAGTGCCAATACTTACATTGGTCCACTGAAGAAGAAAGGGCGGCCCAAGGGACCGTCTGCTAGCGATGCAAAAATAAAAACGGAAGAGTCGGCTTCTACAATACCTCAGGAGCGGATAACTACGTCTTCACTCGCAGCCCCCAATCCCGTTGGAACATCATCGATGGCGACGTCGATACATCCCGCAGCAACAAATGCGGACTCTCACCGAAGCCTCCAGACATCAGACTCTCCCGTCAATCCCGCGTCTTACCAATCAGATTTAACAAGCCTGGCTGCCGTATTTTCTACCACCCATAGCAAGGGATCACCGAATACCTCCCTGCTTACCGCTCTGAGCCTCATCGACTCATCTGCTGATCAGACTGGGCTGCAGGCGCCTGTTAATCCAACTTTCGTAGATGCATTAAGGCAGCTTCTCGTTACCGCGTATGCAAACGCCCGAGTCCCGGATCCACCTCTACCTCACACTACCATCCATTCTACTAACGTACAATCTATACCAGCCAGTGATGAAGATGTGGCTTTGGACAAGGAAAATGTGAATCCGACAGTATCTTTCCGGCACCATTTGACATATGACGAAATGAAGCTTAATGACAATACGAGCGACCCATCCACTGAGTTGTCGGCCAACCGGCGTCCGGAGCCACTCCCTCCCCAAAACCGAGGTTTCGGCGCCCGCTCCCTTGAAAATTCGCCACCGAAAGCCCAAGCTACTACACCGACCGCATCCGCAGATGCCAGTTCTCTTCGGCGGAAGCGTACTCTAAGTGAGTTCATGGACGAGAAGGACAACAACCGCAGCAAGAGTAACAAGAACAGGAATAAAGACAAGGGGCGATCCGACAGGAAAGAAACTTCACACTCGATTTACACACAACAGCACAATTACGATAGTGGATTGCGTCATTATCCTCGTATCCTGGCGTCAACATTGCCCCGCCCTGAGCCTGGAACACACTCCTATTATCGTACCCCCTTGGACGCGCAGAGTTCGCCACCAAGGCCATCTAGGTCTGGGACCGCTGATCTTAAACCCCGCTCTCCAGACCCTCTTGGAGGTACCTCACGTCATCGACCTATTGTCATACCAGATTCACCCCAAGCGCCAAGAGTATCTGCCTCATCGCCAATCAAGCCAACCAATCGCCCCAGAAAGACATACACTGTCCCGGAATGGGCACGTACCAACACTGCTACCCAGCCCCGATTATCTGAGGATGCACAGCGTGCTCTAGAGACAGCGGAACAGAAGAAAAAGGAGGAGCGGCAGCTTAACAGGCGAAAATCAAATGCCGCTGCCCAGGAACGCGCCAGGCAGAGAGGAAAGACGCCATGCGCACGCAACACTGAGCCAAGCTCAGAAAATTCCGAACCAATGTCATCTCAGAATTCCATGCAACCTCCCTCCCAGCTCATATTAGCGAAGAGCGATTTGCCACCCATCGTTGCCTCAAGTAATACAGGCCCTATCCTTCTTTTATCTTCCGGTCAGCGAGCACGATCACCTTCTCCAAAACCGGGGCTACAACCTCTATTACCCGTGACACCCAAACGGCCCTCCAGAATTGCGTCATTCACCCCGAAGACTACAGGGTCCGAAGAAGACTCCCTTTTCACTCCTTTATCTGCTATTCAAGAGTCAGGCGGAGCGACTGGTCCACTGCCCTCGCCAGCTCTGCCTACCTCTCCTCTGTCCCGAAAGAAATTACGATTTTCTTCACCAAGAGCGACCAAGCAACCTGGTTCAGAGTCTTCAATAATCACCGTCAGGCTCACCAAGAGCAGCGAGAGTAATCTTGGCCAATCCAAGAATCTTTGGGAAGATGAATCAGCCGAGGCTCTGGAAGACCTCGATTGTCCACCAAGCTCACTGCCAATCGCTAGCTCCGACATCGATATTGATGATACAAGTGTGTATGATGCCAACGCAGACGAGGAGGATGCGGTGCCACCCAGACAGCATTGGATTGGGTTGCCCCCCTCATCCCCTCCCCCACCTATGAGCCCGACTCTGATGCCAGTTGACGACGATGGTGATATTACAGGCAATGAGATGGATGATACAGATCTCCCCATCGCCTCTGAAACGGACGAGGCCGATAACGAACCCCATGATAACGGTACACTCAGTATGACAGAGAGTGATTGGGCTCCCAGTCCTGGTGATGATCCCACGATGTCGATGGGCAACCTCCCGCCAGGCACTCAGGTCAACCAGGGTTCAGTGGAAGACATGGTGTTCTTTACCCAGTATGCGGACTCGGTTGGAAAGGCAGATGTGTTGTTGGGCCTCGAAGGAGGTCCACCCATGAACAACGATGCCGGCGGCTTATTTTCTCATGACATAGCGGCGAATATGGACTTCTCGGAATTTTGGGAATCCTTCAAGCCATTGTTGCATCAAGATGGTTCCGCTCCGAACCCGACTGAACAGGCGTTCGACTTCAATCTGGATGAAATCAAAGAAGCGGGCATGCCGCTCTCGGGTGAACTGGATCACACCAAATTGGCAGAAGATATACAGGCTTTGTTCAGTGGTTGTCTCGTGTAATCTGCTTCTTCCTCCGTTCTTCGCGAGCTTTCCGCGGTATTGGCCACTCGGCATTTCTTGTTCCCCGCGTCCGTATTTTCTAGCATTTTGAACATTTACTGTAGCATTATTATTCCTTTGTCTATTTATTGTATCGTCACCATAACGCCCTATACTTTGCACGGATTCTCATAGTCACTTGCATCCAGTAGATAAAAGCAGACTCATTGTTAGCAATATGTATGCACCTCTGAGAGTATCATACGTAACTATACGTTGGAAAAAAACAACTTGATCGCGACTGCAGAGTGATTGAAGACTTGGTGTCCTTGTAAAATTGCATTACATAATGATAACTTGCACGTTCCACTCAGAGCCTTTGGACCCGACCCCCACAACACTCCTTCTCTCTGTACATTCTTTATGGACGTCTACTCGATAAGCGAGAAGGTCAAAGGAAAACAACGCGCGCTAGGCCCTCTGGATGATATTAGCGCGGCTGGAGCATCATCGTCACAACCGCCACCCCCGCAACAAACCTCGCGTGATCTGGTTGTCCGCTTTACGGAGGGTTTACAGGATCTCACGATTACAGTTGACATCCAGGATGCTGTACGGGATGTAAAACGCAAAGTAAGCTGGTCTCTACTCCCCTGATATTGTGAGCAAAACGCTCAATGTACCACCAAGATACGCGAGGCTCGGCCAGAGCTAAGAGACAGACGACTACGACTCATTCACTCTGGTCGATTACTCACAGACGGAACACTGTTACAAGCATGGTTGGCGCCATTAGAGGAGAAACGACAGCAGGCGACATCAGAACAAGACGAGCCCCTAGAGAAACCGACACCGACCTGGTTACACTGTTCTGTTGGACCAAAGAAAGAGAGAGGTGAGATGAATGAGGATGAAAAGGAGCAAGTGAGGCATTTTTCTCGCCACGACCAAAACCCTTTCTAATGTTCACTTATTGCAGCCAGTACAACTTCGACCCGTCCGGGGGTTCGACAGACTTGCGGTGGCTGGTTTCTCGGAGGGGGACATTGCCAATATTCGGCGTCAATTCCACAATCAGTCTAGTTCTAATTACCTAGACATGGAATTCGAGACGGAGGAAGAATGTAGGCGCGCTCATTATCTATCAACGGCTTCGCTCATTTTGGTCCTAGACGACGAATATTTCCGGGTCCTGGAGGAACAATGGATAGATTCAATAGACAACGCTGGGAGCGCAGTTCTCTCTCAATCACCTTCAACTAATTCCGCTGTGCTACAAGGCACCATGATTGGATTTTTCTTCCCTATAATGCCCTTTTACTTTATGAGAAGCCTGAAGCCTGCCGTGTTTTGGGAAGATGGCAGCGAAAACGACTCCACAAGCAACGTCGTATTCTCGTAAATATTTTTCTATTTTTCTATATTTAAACCCAAGCTCAGCATGTTCCTGTGACACCAGACGACGCATGCAGATGGGCCTAGTAATTGGCTTCCTTGCCAATCTACTCTTTGGGATGTGGCGGCTCTTACTTGATACGGATTGACATCATAATGGATGTATATCGCACTAGGAGGATCTATTATTTTACAACGAGGGCTTGTGTATGCGTGATACCAGACTTATATATCGTATACGACACGGGCACCAACCCAAGGATAAGGATAATTATGTTGCCAGAAATTGCGGACCGTCCTACGGGCCGCAAGTCGGGGTATAGTGGCATATGAGGCTCCAAGCTAACCATAATGACACTCAAAAGGTGTTTTGTAGAGTGGAGGTATAAGGAAACTCACGACAATCTGGTGTTTGGTATCAAAGAAGTCTGTGGAATAGCCAGTGAAGAGATCCGTTGGTGCGAGACCTTCGTGTCCATCAAACAAGGTCGAGGTCCACTCCCACACGCCGCCGTTACAACCCTTACCACCATTTTCCCCGCCAGCAGTAGCCCTAAGATAATCCCTTGTCAGTCAAAAAAGAAAACACCGTTAAATCAAGGGATTGTGGGGATACTCACGGTACCGGATGCCAGTTTCTGAATCCGATATTGGCTCCCCTTTCCAAATCCACGTTATACGTGTCGAGGAACAGTCTAAGCTCAGGTTCGGTGGGTAAACGCCCGCCCTTACATTTGGCATAATAGGCGAGGTCGTCGTATGAAGTCAGAACAGGCCACGCGCGTGCGACGGCCATTGGTACGGATCCGTGGATGACGCGCACCTGTTTCGGGTTACACACCGTCGAAATTCAATCAAGGGATAATTACCTTGTATTCACCTTCCTCCTCTACCCAACTCTTTGGCACAGATATGTGTCCCTTTCCCTCCCCCAACAAAAATTCCTCGAATTCACCGTTTGTTACGGGCCGCCAGTCTGCTTTGAACTGTTTTACATGGACAGTTCGCGCAGGGCTCTCGTTGTCCCAGCCAAAGACGTGACCTTGGACATCCAACTCGTGTTCTGTAAGTTTGTCCAGAGCCTCAGAGTCATCGTGCCCCAGGACAACGTCTGCCGGACCGAGAGTTACGGTCTTGGTCTCAGGGAGCGGGTTGGACTTCCACTGCTCCCCAAGGAGGTGCCAAGGGGGTGTCGCAAAGCCTGGTGGGGCACGGGTGCCGGTCCCAGCACGTTGCATGAGCATATAGAGGAGAGTCTGTGGAATAAGTGGAAGGAATAAGGTATGTGAAGAGTCGCAGGGGGGAAAAAATGCTGACCTCGATGTGCCATCCCTCATGTTCGTGAGTCATTACAAGCGTACGAGCGATGTTGCGTGTGAGCGTCCGCTTCCCGATTTCGAGGTCAGAGTAGAGGTTCCGGAGGCGTTGACGGACATCGTTGCGGAAGCCAATAATGGATTCCAAGGTGGGCCAGTCTTCGTCCTTTTCGGGAACCTCTGAGTGGTTCTGTAGTTGATACACCGCGTTAGTTGATTCGTCTAATATGCAGTGGGGGTGGGAGAGCTTACGTGGCAGTGGTCCGGATCGTCGACGTGGGGGTCAATGCCTCTCTATTATGGATGATAGGATCAGCTGTGAATGTCTAACATGCAAAAAGAGCTTACTTCGAAGATTTTCCAGAAGTGCTGGGGCTCGGTGGCGCCGCCGCCAATAGACTTGTGCAAAAGCATATCAAGGAATCTGCGAGACCCAAGGTTACGATGATGCACACTGGTCTTGAAGCAGAGCGACTTACGTCGGGATGTGGCCAATATAGAATAAGCACTTGTGACGGAGGTCGATGGGCTTTTGGTGTAGCATCGACGGTGGGATCATTTGTAGCGTCACCAGGTCCCAGGCGAGCCAGAGGTTTTCCCATTCTTTCAAGGTTGGGATATTTCCTAGCAGAGACTGCTGCTCCTGTTTACGGGACACTGGCGGCTTGGTGACCTGGAACCCAGGGCTGAGAATAAGGGCAGGGAAGACAAAGCTAGGTCGTTCGACGATATGGAGGGTATGTTTGCCCGAGTTCAAGGGAAGGGATAAGATGGGGCGGAGGGCTGCTCGGTTAAGCTTGAGGAGCTGGGTTGCGTGTGAGCTGGTTGAGGGTGCAGGGGCCAGGGGCTGCGGAAAACAAGGCAATGTGAGCAATGGCCAGTTCTACAGAACGACGACGACAACCAACCGAGCACAGGGCCTCGGAGACAAGAGGGGAGTCTGAGATGTGGTAAGTCCAGCATTCATCGCCCTCGCCAAGCTCGCTTAAACGCCAATGGGCGTCCACAGACATGACAGTATCGTCATTATCAAAGACGATACCAAGGGCATGGCCACCCTTGAGGCCAATGTGCTTGTCGAAAACAGCGGCTAGAAAGCCGGGAACTGGATTCTGAGCGTAGACGTAAATACTCGGGACGGGGAAGTCTGCGAGCTCCGAGGTCGGCGTTGTCGCCCTGGAACTGGGCGATTCACGACCAGAATCAGAGGAGGATGAAGAGCTGGGGGGATTCATAGCAGGATTTGCGCTGGAAGATGTTCACAATAACCGGGGGGACATTTTATAGGAATAAATTGCATTAATAGACTAGCTGAGACGTACACGAACACCTAGGTAAACTGATAAGGCACCAACGAGGCCTCGCAGAAGCAAACAAGATCATTCAACCTGACGTGCATTCCCATTCATTTGTTGCCGTGCTACGTGAACGGCTGCACGGGCCCGCCAAGACCAATTGAGTTCTAGAGCCGTATTGAGTGGTCACAAGACAGTGGGGGGGGGACCGGAGATATGACCAGGGAAAAGTAAGGTCGCCCTAAGGACGCTCCTTACGGGATGCGTTGGGGAGCGGAAATGGTCCGAGCATGTCACGAGGGGGGGGCAAAGTCGTACGAGTTATGCACCACGAGGTCCGATAAGGCGAGAACGAGGGGGTGGAGTTGTCAAACAAAATGATGAATCCTGGGCGTGAGAGAAGACTGGCGACCTGGGGTGCGTTAGAGCCGTCCGAGGAGGTCCAAGCTTTGAGTGGAGACTAAAACAAGTCCAGCATCGTTGCCTATAGTCATTGTCCGGGGGTACCTAATCGTGGAGGGGTCAAGCGATTGGTCATGTTTGTAACGGAAGCAGACGCCAGATAGGGTCGGAACCGATTCGGGCGGGGAGACAGGTGGAAGAAGTAGAAGGAGTTCCTAGAAAATCAGATACCCAAAAGTCCTCAAGACAAGCAACACGTCGGGTTGAACGAAAGAAATGAATCCTACGAGAGAAAGACTGGTTATAAAGTACTCTCGACACTTTGAAACTCAGTCTCGATGGCGTGCTATGGCGTGCTCGCATCACGTGACGTGCAGCACATGACTGCCTCAACCTTTGCATTGATTTTTGACTTACCTATGATAGTTGGGCTATTCTCCATCTAACCTTCTTGCATGGACCTATATAGTGTCCAACTTGTAACTCATTCTGAAATCTCGGTTTGTGATGTCCATGGAATTAATCAATCGCAGAATTTGGCCTCGTTCGGAAACGCAAATTTACTTCCAAGTGCCACTGGAAGGAGACCTCGATAAGGAGTTGTAGAAAGAATCGTCTCGCGATGGTCCTGCCCTTGCTCGAGTTTTTCTGCCTTGACCTTTGGTACTAGAATCCGGAGGGTGTGGTACCTTTTCGTATGTTCTTCGGCCCTGTTCCTTCCCTCTGCGAGCTCTGCTAGGGTGAGGAGGATCTATCAAACACGCTCGAAAATGCGTCCAGGGAGCTCAACATATCACGGCCCTGTCTCACTCGGCTTGCGCTTGATATCTAGACGCCACGTACCGTCGTCCGAGTGCGCAAATCCGAGTATCTGCAGGGCACTCAACTCATTCCGTTTTTCCAATGGGGAATTCAACCTCACCCTTATCTCTAATTCACGATCTGTTAGAGCTTTCTCTACAAAGGACACCTGGGCTTACTTGTACCGACTCAACAACGGCTTCCTCAAGTCCTGGCTCTTGCCCTAGTGCCACTTCATATTGTCCTTGAAAGATTCTGTGTATCAACGCGATAACCTCCCCTACTGTCTCAAGAATCAATTAATCAAGGCATGAAGCGCAGCACGAGTTCCCTAAGCACTACTGTACACTCTTGTACGCACAACACCCCCTCAGTTCTCTCCTTGTAATTATATCTACATACTTCTCAAAAGGCTGCCACAGCGGTTGGGTAATGAATTTACGGCTTTGAATCAGAGTACATAAATTTGTACTGGACCTATTCTGGGGTATCGATGTGATTTCAAACGTCTAGGTTTGTGAGTAATACACTAAGGGGTAATGCGGGTTTTGATTACATGCAACATCAAAAGAATGTAGTGGTATAAACAGCAAAAAAAAAAAAAAGCAACCAGCTTTCCCTAAACTGTGAAATCCAACATCTGCATTTGAAAAATACACGAGTCAGAACGGAGAATATATAATATTAATCCAAGTCCATAAAATAAGATGCCATAGACGGCGAAGAGAGAAAAAAAAAGTGATAGAATGTCACAGTTTCATCAACCCTTTCATAGCATTTGCGATGGCAAAGCTCGACTTTGCCATCGTCTGCCTCGAGTCCTTTGTCAGCTCTGCTACAGCTTGTACTTCACTCAATTTATTCGCCTGTTCACTCAGCTCGCGTAATAGCTCCTCCCCTTGCTCCGCCGAGGCAGGCGGGATGTTATCCTTGCTAACGGCGACGATACTCGAGACGATGGTGATGATCTGTGTAATATTTTCGTGCAGGAGTGAGGTAGAGGGTGTGGGATTGCGGACGCCGGAAAGAACACTTTGGATGGCATAGACAATCGACTCCGTTTGTGCGTCAAGATAGGGCTAGATGTGGAGATCAGCAAGGCACAGAAACAAGAGTGTAGGAATGTACCTTGAGCTCCGCCCATGCATCTTCAGGGCCCTCCGTAGGTCCAGAATCGTCGCTCACGACCTCCTGCATATTCGCCTGGAGATCAAATATCGGTGGTGGTGAACTCGTCTGCTCCGAGCTTGATTGGTCTGAAATTGGTCTCCGCATTTGTGAACGACCCACGGGAACCTGCGTTGGCGATTCTGTAAGCCTTGCTAGACCTGCACCCGTGCGACTCGAAGCTGATGCGGAGCTACCTTTCCGCCCGTGTGACCGCACCTCCTCAATTGTCCGCATGGGTGCAAAGCCCAAGGAAGGCGAAGGAGTATGTGACGACGTTGAATAGGGGAACTGTTCTTGTTCAATTCGTGTTGCCTTGCGGATGTGTATCGTCCGCCCGATTTCGGTAATGGTCGTTGAGATGTGGCTGGCAGCCGCGTCCAACAAACTCACGGGGGACATTCCAGAACTTGTCGCATGAGTTTTGGACGCTGTTACCAGATTGCTCAATGTCGCATCCGCTCGTTCGCGTAGTGCACGCAGCGCCTCGATATCAACGTCTGCACGATCACGGGCAGGTCGTTTTTCGAATGCCCGTACGTCCTCTATGATGTTTGTCACTGCATTCACAACCGCTTTCATCGGCGACAATACACGCGTGGGTGCGTTGCTGCGACCAGCCGTCAACAAACTGTCAATGTTGGACACAAAGGCCGTGATGTGGATGTCGAGGATGCCACCATCAGGAGAAACGGGGAGCTGATCATCTATGCGATCGACCTTGGGGCCTTGCGAGTACAGCTGAGATGTGGCTAGAATTGAAAATGAGAATATGTCAAAAGTAAAGAAACAGGGGTTTATGAGTACCTTTAACGCCCCGCAGCTCAGTCTTCGCCTGCTCGTACTTCCGCTTGTACTCTTTCAATTGAACACCAAGGTCACGGATCACATTCAGGTCGTTTTCCTTGGCAGTCATAAGTTCGTCGTTACGCCTTGATAAATCGGCTAGCTCAATCATCAAGCCCTCGACATCGGACCTCAGCTGCTCTACAATCTCTTTGTCGGCCTTGGTAAGGGGTTGGTTGAGTTGCAAATAACGTTGGTAATAAGCCGAACACCAACCTGGACCTGGAAGCTCTGCTTTTCCTTCTCAAGCTCCTCGACTCGCTGACGTAGAATGCGCAGTTCATCCGATTCATCCTGCATTCGTCGGGCTTCCCGCTCTTTATCCCGCTGCCGAAGCTCTTTAGCTTCCTCCAGCTCCTTTTGCAGTGAACGTATTGTGCCACTCTGTTCTTCCAATCGCTGGCACATGGTCTATGTTAGTAGCTGTGGCAGATTGATTACTACGCAACTCACCCAGCGAACACTTTCCAACTCCTCGACCTTGGCCTGCAGTCTCAGTTCATCGTCTCTCTTTCTTCGTTCGCTCTCGGCTGTAGTATCATTAAGCTCTCTCTGTAGATTGGATATCTGCGATTGTGTCGTCGCAAGCTTAAACTCATAGTCCCTCCTTAGCTTTTCCTGGTCCTCTGCGGCAGCCGAGCGAGCGAGCGTACGTGATCCCCCGACTGACCGATCTGAATTCGCAGATGTTCGGCCGTGTTTATCGTAAAAGTCATCTCCGCTCTTGGTACCCTGTCCAGAGACATTGCCATCATCCTCATCCTCTTCTGCGTTCCGAAGTCTGGCGGCTAGTCCCCCCAAGCCAGCAGGGGGACTTCTAGGGCTCATCGGACTTGTAGGGTATTCGCTAGCACTATCATGCTCGCCATCTGTGAACGCACCCACCGTCTCTCTAAAGTTCTCTCCGCTCCTCTCATCCATGGTCGTGCTCCCGCTCTCTCGCTTATCCTGTCCATAGGGAATCCTGATATCCTCCTCCTCGATCGTGCTCTTGGCCGGGATGACCATGCCGGTCATGGCTGTAGCGCTCGGTACTGGGTTCATGGTAGCAGTGGCATCACTGTTGCCACTCGTGCTTGTAGCTGCACTGGGACGTCGAGGGAAATCACCACGATCACGGTCTTCAGAACGTCGTGTTGTGTCCTGTGATGGCTGTCGCCGTGACGAACCCTCGGCCATACGGGCAGCAAATGCATCGTCTGGTCTTCGATAAGTGTCTTCGCCTCTTGGGGGAAAGATGGGATCTTCGCTCTGTCGCATTCGGGTGGCAAATGAATCATCTGGTCTGCGATAATTTTCTTCACTCCTTCGGGGGAGCGGGTAGTCCTCGCTCGGTCGTCGCCTGTCTTCTGATGGTCTTCGGCTCGAAATACTCGCGCCATAGCCACTATCACTGGGTTTATCGGCCGAGGAGCGCCCAGATATGCGGGAGTTGACGGTGGAACGCGGGGGGGAGGTGGACGAAGGGAAACCGGGGGCAGGGTAGTCGTCATCGGCAGAGAGTCTGCCACCCGAGGGCTTATCGAGACGATCAGGATATTGGAAATTAGTCAGATGACGACAAGGTTGCTACGTACATCCTCCTTGAATTCTGGGTACCGACGGGCCAGTTCGTAGTAGACATCGCTCGAGAGATCTTCAAAACGGGAGGTAGGCAGCGTTGCTAATTTTTGGCGCGCTTGATTGCGTTTTGGGTGGAATTCTTCCCTGACGGGGAGGAAGGGAACTATGTCGTGGAGCAACGTGATTGTTGTCAGATAGGTAAACATCACTATAGAAGATAAAACGTCCAACGCACCCTCCTTGTCATTCTGCCTGCGGACCAGCTCGTCGTACACATCTGTAGAGAGTTCGTGGAACTGCTGAATGGTGAGACGGGTGAGTTTCTGCCGAGCGGTTGTGCGCGAGTTGGGTGCGGCTGTGTGGTCAGGGGTCTGTCAGAAGGTGGCCATGGGGGGAGGGAGATAATGAAGCACCTTTAGCGAGGTAATCAGCGAGATAACGAGAGAGCTCTGCAAAGTGGGTGCGAGAGACTGCGCGATAGTCTATGGGGAGGGCGGGTGCATCCTTTGCACGGAGTCTGAAGGAGTCGTTGCGGTAGGAGGAGATTGCAGAGAAGTTTGTGGGCGTCGGGGACGGCGCACGCGATCCCTGGCGTTTCATGGGGGAGGTGGAGGTGGAGGTGACGAGAGAGAGAGAGAGAGGAGCTTGTGTCACTTTTGTGCCACACCATGCTGCAGTCGCATTTCTCTACACAAACAACTACAAATACACTATTATTGCCCCTTTTTGCGCAGAGCCCGTCGCCGTATGTCCTTGTGCAGGTTGTGCGTGTATGCGATGGACACACCCGGCATCCCAACCACCGTCAGCACCCAGTCCAACAACGCATGCGACCAGTACGGCGTCGACGTGTTGGGCCGACCACTGTATGCTGCACCGCACGCTAAGCCTATCTTGGACAGCACAGATCGTACATAGGCAGCCGGTGTGGGGATCAGTGCAGATGCCCTGCGAATCTTGGAGAGCTTGGAAACCTGTCCAGTAGACATTGAGCAATTGAAAATAAGCACACATGTTCTCTCCACGCACGACAAAGTAGGTGTTCAGGTGTTCGACAACAATGTTGTCCTTGCGCACCTCCTCGGCAAGGGCACTAGTAAACGTGGCGAGGAACGCCTTTGTGCCAGAGTAGGTTGCAAGCATCGGTGAGGGTACCGCGCCTGCAAAGGAACCAACATTGAGAATGAGGCCTCGTTTCCTGCGATTGAACCTGTCAGCTTTCCACCCCCCCCCCCCCCCCCCTCACGTATCCGGTAAATTGCCTCTTACCTCTGAACCATGCCTGGCAATGCAGCATAGGTCACCTGGACAGTAGCGTTGACATTGATCGCCACAATGTCCGTGATCTCATCCTGTGGGGTGTCGACAAGGTATGCAGGCATGGCGTGAGATTTGCCAACGTTGTTGACTAGGAGAGTTATGAGTAGGGGTCGACACCACCTGCAACACACACACTACCCACCGAGCACACCAATATTCAGCTGCTGGAACACACGTGCGAGCTCCTGGTACTTTTGGTTGTCGGCCTTTGCAAAGTCAATAACATGAGTCCGCGTCTCGACACTGTACTTAGACTCTGTGTAGAACTGGGTCAGCAGGCCGTGATACGCGTCTGCTCACAAAACATACCGATTTCGCGTGCAGTCGAGTTCAAGACCTCCGCGTTTCGTGCTACCAAGAGCACATTGAACCCAGCCTTCCCAAGCTGAACCGCGAATTCCTTGCCAATGCCATCCGTAGAGCCCGTCACGACTGCCCACCCCCCCTTCCTCGCACCAAATCGGGAGAGCTGGTCAAAGTCTGTTCTCAGTAAGGGCATTTTGTGGCCATTACGCGGAAGGAGGCATACACTCTTTCCCGGTAGAATGAACGTCTGCAGCAAAACCGACACGGTCTGATACAAGAACCTGGCGACAGTAAACCCACCCAGAGCCAGCAGCACGCCCGACACGCAAGGCCGGTCGCGAACTTTTGGGAATGGAATCAGTCTAGTAAGCCTATGACTCGCATGAGGAAACTTACTCGCGTCAACGATTTCCTGAACGTTGTCCATGGTCGTGATATGTAGTTGGTGGAAAAAAAAAACCCCCCGCGCAAGGGTCCTCCCAGGTCGTGTTTGGAGTGCTTTGCAACCATAACACTTATGTTGAACGCCAACCCGGGGGAACTGCTACCCGCATCATGTGGCCCATTCCCAGCACACTACTCCGGGCTGTAGATGGTCGAGTCCGTCATACATCCACATCATGCTCGACATCGAAGAGTCGGTATATTTTCTTTCTACGCTCCCGGTTCACCCTGGCTCACAGCCCTCAGATTCCGAAAGGCCGGGTACAATGCCATTGATCGCATATGCGACTACTACTACAAACTGCAGAACGTGCCCGTTAAATCTGCCGTCACAGCCGGCTATCTCAGGGATAGCATCCCAGGTATTACTACCTCTGAGTCCACCGCTTCCCGCTGTCACTAATCACTCCCCTACCCTCACACCCAGCCAAACCACCTCAAAAAGGCGAACACTGGCAACAGATCCTCGAGGACTATACCAGCCTCATCGTCCCTGGTCTGACTCACTGGCAGCACCCTTCTTTCTTCGGCTTCTTCCCAACAGCATGCACCTTCTCGGGCATGCTTGCCGACCTCCTCGCTACCAGCACCTGCAATCCTGGCTTCAATGTACGTCCATCTCCTTCCGTCATCACCTATGTAGATTTCATCACTTGCCGTACAGTGGGCGTCTAGTCCGGCATGCACAGAACTCGAGGTCCTTATGATGGACTGGGCCGCCGACCTCCTTGGTCTCCACAAGGATTTCTTCAACTCATCAGGTGTAGGCGGAGGGTCCATCCAAGTGAGTCCCAATTTATCAAACCTCCTATTGGATCGACTCACACGCAACTCCTATAGAACACTGCATCTGATTCGGCTCTGGTTGCAGTCGTCGCTGCCCGCTCAAGATACCAACGCACCCATCCTGATGCAAGTCACGAAGACTTGTTGATTTACACAACCACACAAACGCACTCCCTTGGCTTAAAAGCAGCCAAGGTTCTCGGCATCAACGTGCGCGCTATTCAAGTCCAAGCGGAGGACGAGTACGCCCTTCGTGGACACTCATTGAAGAAGGCCTTGGAAGAAGACATCAATCATGGCAAACACCCTTTCGTTCTCAGTGAGTCGCCCCCAGAATGATTCGTATCAGTTGCGTATTGTAATCTCCTTCGCAGTCGCTACCCTCGGCACAACGTCATCGGGAGCACTCGACAATATGAAGGAAATCAAAGATATCGGTAAGTTTAGCATTCGCCACATTTCCTTTTGGCTCGATCGTGTATTACGTAGCCAAGAATTATTCGTCATTGTGGGTCCACGTTGATGCTGCTTGGGCCGGTGTTGCCCTCTCATGCCCTGAGTACCGGGATCGCCTCTACCATACTGAAATCAACGAAGTTGCAACTTCCTTTTGTACAAATTTTCACAAAGTGGGTACAACATCATTTTAGCCAAATTCCACAAATCAGGTTAATAGGTTTCTTTCTATAGTGGGGTCTTGTAAATTTCGATTATTCAACTATCTGGGTTCGCGACAGGGCTCTTTTGACAGAGGCTCTTGATATAACCCCCCCTTACCTTCGATCAAAAGAAAGTGACACTGGTAAGCTCCTCTCCCCCCATCACTTATCCACTTTGCCGAACCCATGTGAATCAACTTAGGTTCGGTCATTGACTATCGGAATTGGCATCTGGCGCTTGGTCGACGGTTCCGTTCGCTCAAGATGTGGTTCGTCCTACGAAGCTATGGCGTTGAAGGCTTTAGAAATTACATTAAACAGGTCAGCGTGTCTTGATTTCTTACACCCTCGTCCTTGACTAATTATCTAACTAGTGCATTAACATGAACGACACCTTCCAACGTAAACTCTCCGAGATATCCATCCTCTCTCTTGTAACAACGCCGTCCCTGTCTCTATCCGTGTTCCGCATCTCGCCCGAAGCTATCGCGTCTGAGGGTTACACGCCTACACTTGAAACTATAAATTCTATTAACCAAAACTTTTACGAGCGGCTTTCCCAGCGACATGATATATTGCTAACTCAGACCGTGCTCAACGGCGTGTTTTGTATTCGGTTCGTTGTAGGATCTGAACGGACAACGATTTGGAATGTGTACGATGCTTGCGATATATTGCAGAAAGAAGCATCGGAGACGCTTGGAGATTGGAAATCTAGGAATCCACCAAAACCGACTTTGTGATCACCGCACAAGTTTTCTGAACCGCCCTCATTCTCTTTGTAATAATCAAGCCCAGGCCTTATGCTTTCAATTCGCTTCCCTCCCCTTCCTCTCATGGCATGCTAGGCCTAGATCATTGTCCACTACACAATTCGCCCATCTACCCCAGTGATACCCGATTGCCGATGCCGCCTACTTCTGGGGGCACGGGCAATTCGCCAGTTCGGTTGGAAGTAAATCCATTGTATCTATATTAAAGAGCAAATAAACCCAATGCTCCGTTCCCGTTGCAGGGTCACTTACATTCGTTCCAGACGGCGACGTTCCTCAGGGGGGACGGACGGTCGTGTCATGGCAAGAACCTTTCGAATATGGTCTTCGCGGATCTCATGCTTGTAATGTAAGAATGATTAGGGTGAGAAGGATGCAAATGACTGCTTACGAGTTGTGCTCACCTTGCGCTTTGTCTCTGGTGCTTTGACTTTTGACGCTGCAGACACCCCTCCTCGTGAGACATTATCGAGGATTTGTCGGAGCTACAGGGGAGAGGATAAGCACCAGCAGAGAAGGGAGCGGGATGAGGCCAAATGGGTAATAAATAAAACGGTACAAAAGAGAATAGCCAAAACAAGGGTAGAAAAAAATTCACCCTTCTCTGCAAGGCCACTTGCTCAGCGCGATTCATCTGGCCGCTCTCCCGATCCCCCCCTATCACCGTAAATTCGAGCGGCTCCTCGTCATCCCTCGTCGAAGGTTTGTCCTGCGCAGGAAGCGCCGCAATACCTTCATGTACAACCTCTAGATGTGCATTGTACAACAGTGCTTGAATATCAGCACCAGAGAATCCATCAGTTCGTTCTGCAAGTGCGTCAAGGTTAATTGTGGGTGAGAGAGTGAGCTTGCGCGAGACCGCGAGAAGAATCTTAGAATTTGCAAATTTGATTAGCAAATTATGGGAGCAGAGGGAGGAAGGACTGACATCTTTACGCTCATCTTTGTTCGGCATATCGCACAGAAGAGATTTATCGAGGCGGCCTGGTCGGAGGAGGGCCGAGTCTATGAGATCGGGGCGACTTGATCTACCGTGTCAGTGTACGATAGGGAGCTATTGGAATTCAGCATACCTAGTGGCAGCGAGGACGTAGACACCCTCTAACCCCTCGGCTCCGTCCATTTGGGTGAGTAGCTGGTTGACGACACGATCTGTAACACCCGTGCTATCGTGTCCCCTGATCATGCGAATATGTAAAGCAGCCGGGGCGTATCAATGAGAGACAGCACTTGCCTCTTGGGCGCAATCGAGTCAAATTCGTCGAAGAATAGGACACAGGGCTTCGCAGCACTCGCCCGTTCAAACAAATCACGAACCTAGATGGCTCAGCCGAACCCCCCTCGAGTGAATAGATGTATGGCTTAGCTCACAGATTTTTCGCTAGCACCGATGTACTTATTCAAAATTTCCGGACCCTTGACGCTGATAAAGTTCAAACCACATTCTTTGGCTACAGCCGACGCAAGCAATGTTTTGCCGCAGCCAGGATACCCATATAGGAGTAGACTATGGCCTTCAGCATTCATAAAGGAAATCGTACAGTCCCTCTTACTCACCCGGAACGTAACCTTAGTGGTGCTTGTGCAAAGATGGGAGCGTACTTTGTCGGCCACTCGAGCGTCTCCCGGAGAACTCTCTTTACCTCGTAGAGACCTACATCTCCTCAATCAAGGTGCGAACGCATAGAAAAATAAACACACCACCAATGTCCGACCAATTGATTTCTGACTTCTGTAATTTGACATCTCTCAATGACAGAGGAACAAAATCGGCTTGGGCAGCGGTAAAATCAGCCGTTGTCAGCGTTAGCTAGGGCGGGGTCAGTAACAAGAAAACCTATGAAGAGTAGCTTCTCACGGGAGTATTGTCGTGAGTTGCCCTCATTGCAACTTGGTGAATTGCTCGAGCCACAAGATCCTGGAGATCGAGCGCCGAGTATCCTTCGGCCTGCACAGCGAGCTCGATGAAGTCGGGAGGTGCCTCAGAGTCCATAGTAATATCTTTTGCCGCTTCTAGGGTATGCTGAACAATGTGTGAGAGAATCTAAGGATAAAATGAATCAGTCGGTAAAGCGAGATTAGCATGTCCGGAACGCACATCTCGCCGAGCGTCTGTGTTAGGTGGTTGGACATGCACGACATCCTTGAACACATGCATGGCGTTAAGCAGCGGGTGTATCGACGCCGTTGAGGTGGCGGTTGCTATCATGGTAATCCCGCGGCAATTAACAGCTCCGGTGCGAGCAGAGGAGGAATAAATGGAAAGGAACACTTCCGTCAGTTGCCTTGACCGAAATGAATCCGCGTGCTGAACCCAGAAGTCAGGTCAGCCTCTATTCTACATCAGATATCAAGACCATACTTCAACTTCCGCACTCAACAACTTATCCAAGTTGTCCAGAACTAGAATCGAGGGCTTGTGCCACGCCACCTTCTCAAACCAATAGCTAAACAGGCTCATCACAGTGGGTACTGGCGAGTCGGTGTACTTCGAAACGTCGACATAATGAACATCTCAACGAGGACGAGGATAAGTCCGACAGCATGACAAAAATAGAACATAGCCTTACAAGTATACGTTCGAGAGTCCTCTTGTAGGTTTTTGGCCACTATCCGAACTATCGATGTCTTCCCTGCGCCGGGGCGACCAGTTACAAGCAGCCCGGACACTGAGAGATTTTAATCTTTAACTAGGATAAATTTTAACCTTCCTTTACCCACCTCCGTGGACAAATTTTACCGGAGAATGTAACATAAACTGGAGAATGCAATGCTCGGTACACTCTTTTAGAATGTCATCAACGCCAGCCAAGAAATTGGCTGAGCCTACGAAGCTTGAAAGTTATATAAATAGTTTGCTTTGTGCGTCACCTGAAACCACTTACGGGGTATCCGCCTCCTGGTGGCCGCCCTCCTCGACGCGAACTGAGGTGTTCATAGAGTGTGCGGTGACTCTGAAGCTTCCAATAAGATAGATGAATTACCAATCATCCGTCGACTTACCGAACGACATCCCATTCTTCTATGCCCTCCGCCAAAGCCGCGAAAACGATGTGTTGATCAATAACGTCTGATGAAGACCCAATGTACACCTCTCCCAAGCCAGGCGGCTCCCGGGGGCTCACCGGATCGTTCTCCTTTTCAACAGAACCAACCTTGAGAACACGTGCACTAGGTGCCTGTGTTGTCGATCCTGCAGGACTCGAGTTAGCAGTGGGGTCTGAAGGTCCTATCAACCGTTTGAAGTGGGCTTGGTAGCAGACACGGGTCCCCTCGCTCCCCTTCTGCTGTTCGGGGCCGAAAAGCAAGCTGAAGGTTGCGGGTGAGACGTATGCAGTGAGCTCAGAGCCTGAGTATTGAAATGCAGATTTCACGAGGCGTGAGGGAAGGACCCGCAGAAGCACTGTATTGCCTGATTTTACTGGACTCAGTTTTGCATTGGACAGGGCTTCTTCAGGAGGAGCTTTCTCGGTTGATAGAACTGCATGGTCGTTCGGTCCAGACTTTGACGAGGGAGACCGTTGCTGGCTCTTGTGGAGTTTTGGAGCGATGCTCACTTCGGTGTTCGTTGTCAGCAGAAGAGCACTATCCTTGGACGGGGGATCAATGCTGACTAGAAACCTGAACATTGAGCCCATGTCACCGCGGAGTTGTAGCCAGAGGAGCGCACCGACTCTTAGCTTGACTCTCGTCCGTCCTAGCACCCAAACATCAATCTCCTGACCAACCTTGGCGACCCGAACTTGAGAAAGGAGGGTTGATTCCACATGCGATGCGTGTATTTCCTGGCAGACTTGAATACCAGATCACAATGCGAGAAGACCCAAGGCTCACGATGATTTCCCAGTCATCAGAGGTCAGAGGTTCGGTGCCCACCGTTTTGGCATGTGGCATATCATGGATCAAACCTATCTCGACCTTTTCAAACTGGTCAGAGCCAGATAAAGACTTGGAGTTGGCGACACACAAGATCATCCTGAGAGAAGCCCAATCCTTGGGCATATTGAGGATCTATCTCGATCGTCTCAAAACTATCGCCACCGGAGGATTGTGACGCGTTGAAATGGGCCAATGACGATGCAGAGGCCATGCCTGTCCAGCCGACGTATGCCTCGAGCTTGCCATTGCTGGAAGCCAAAGCCAACTGAACTGCAAGATGTTGTGGACGCTGCTTTGCTCAGTACAAACGTCGCGCGAGACAGCACCAATACGTACGACACTTCGCTCCAAAAGGGGGGCCGTAAATGGAGATTGGGAGATTGACGAGCGACGAACGGAGAGAAACAAAGTGAATCCGAGCTCTTCTCGGCATATCTGCAGTCACTCAAGTCGGTTGGATGCTTTTTGGCCTGAGGTTTCACGTGCCATGCTACCTACATTTCTCGTGGCTATAATACTTATTGGCGTAATATCGTGCATATATTATACATACATGTGTACATACAACATTCACAACGATGATACAAGCACTGTTGATGCGTCAATGGCCGATGGACATGATTTACAGAGAATCGGATCCCAGCGGCTAAACACAAATAAAAAGAGAGAACACGGGCGAGGGGGACAAAAGGAGTGGTAATGGTAACGCAATAGGTAACGGGTGGCCAATAAGACGCTGCGAAGTATGAAAGTGGACAGAAAACGACAGTGCCGGTATATACGAAGATAACACAAGGGGTGGCAATGGACAGGGGGTTGGCTATATGATGGCAGTGGAGGGGGGTGGATAACAATGCCTGAACAGGATAGCACGACAAGGTACAAACTACAAGAATAAATAACAAACCTGAAAAAAATGTACAATGGAATGCAAACGGGTAAATGTACACTGCGAAGAACCTTGAGGAAGAAGAAACAAAGGCCTTGACAAACATACCAAAGAAAACTTGTGGAAATAATAAAAGGGAATGGAGATGGATGGCGCAAAGCCACCGTAGTTTCCATCCTCGGCTTTCAACTCTTGCCTTTGAACAGAGGACTTGATTGCACCGAGCACCTTGCCATTATGCATTGCCGCAGGAGGTGGTGGCAATGCACCTCTCCCAGCTTGGTCTGCGACGGAAATACCCATCTTTGACAGCTTCTTCGCGCTTCTGCCTTGCGCCTGAGCAGGTGGCAGCCGAGCGGGTGATGGTGCCGTCGAGACTCGGTACAACGGCAAGCCAAAATCATCATTACCGAGCTCTATGCCATCCAAAGATGCCATCCGACTGATACTCAGCCCTGTCTTCGTCTCGTTCTCATAATCGCCCGTGGGCGTACGGGACCTCGCAATGTATCCCTGTGCAGGAACAAAACCAGTGTAGACGTCATCCTCATCATCACTAGATGGGGGAATATTGAGTGTCGGAATCTGCGCCTGAAGCGCTGAAGGCTGGTGCTGGTGGTAAGGGTCTCGTTCTCTTGTTCGCCGGTGGCCAAGGGCAGACGCAGACCTCGATGACTGGTATGACTGGTCTGATTGTTCGCTCGAAAACGATAAATTTGTATCTCTTGGAGCCACTGGATAGGGGAAAAGTTAGTGGGATCCGGAGTAACCAGAATCAAAGGGGTAAGACACTCACATCCTTCCGCAGTCGATGGTCTTTTCGTGTGTCTACCTTTTGTGCTATCCACGACTGACTGCGGGAACGAGCCATTCCTTATTCCGCCGGTGCTCTTTCCACTGGGCAGTGAAGGTGTATATCCTGAGCCGTCCCGTGAATGTTGGTTCGGCAAGAGGTTCACAGAGCTAGCCCCAATACTTGTGGCACTCCTTTCCCCACTTGTGCTTAAACCACTCGCAGCGCTGCCGCCACCCCCCTCCAATTCCTTGAACCTCCTTGCCAAAGCCAAACTCTCTCCGTATGCCGCTAGCCTTGCACTCAGAGGTGTTCGACCATCACTTCCCCCATCTGACACGAGATCTTGCTCTTCCAGGCTGGCAAGTTCCATGACCTCTCTCCTTGCCCTTTCGACGAGAGCTTCAGGCTTGAGCATGAGTTGATATCGAACTGATATTGATATCAAACGGCGTATGGGTCCGTCGCCCGCTCAGACTGCCAGAGCTCGACGACATGTTGGAAGGGGGGGCGAGGCTTGATGAAGATTTGCTGTGCGAGTGCGCCCGCGGACTGGGCTGTAGAGGAACGGGAAGAGGCCTGTGTGGTGGCGGCGGGGAGGATGGATCGCTTGCCGGAGAAATAACTACATATTGTGAAATGTGACCATCCTCGCTGCCGTCGATAGCATCTACCCCTGACCCCGAAGCCTCCTCATCTTTATCTGACGGTGGCGGTACTTCAGTTGATATTAGCGGCGTCGATAACATCGCCGTGCTTGTCATACTACTTGTGTGAGAGTGTTCTTGACTATCCGACGTCCCATCGCTGCTTAATGAACCTCCTCTATTTCTGGTATCAGTAGCTCTTGATGCTGAAATGGATATCAGTGGTGTGCCTGCCTCATCCGTGGGCATAAGTGGAGGGGGGCGTTTTAATACTGAAAGTGAATTCTGCGGCCAGGATTTCCTCCCCTTCCCCGCTGGCGTGATCGTTCGAAATGATAGGGGAGAGCGAAGCGCGCGAGGATTCCGCTGATCTCCTGACCTTGAATAAGGGATAACATCTCTGTAGCTTCAATCGGCTGTCCATATTCCTCGTCCTTTTCTTCTTCAATGGGCATGTCCCCGTCGCCCTCGTTTTCATTTGGCTTAACCCAGAGGGCGATTCAGATGCTGATCCAGCACTTCCACGTCTTCGAATTGTCCGGAATCTTGGCTTTGGGTATGAATCAACCTAGCAAGGGACCCAGCGCTGTTGCTTGACTTTAATCTTGCAGGGGTCCCTCTAGGTGATGGGGAATGAGAAGTATGCGTCCCTACTGAAAATAAATGAGTGACGCTCCATACCGCTCATAAATAACCCATACCTTAGGGCTCTGAGCGCCGAAGGATCATGTGGCCCTGACCATTTGAACCATTCCGGTTGTGGTGCTTGAGAATGCCTGGCCGTGGTAACGATCTTGAAACCACTGTCCGCGTCTGTGCTGGGGCCTCCCTTCAGAGGGTCATCCACCGCTGACCCTGTTCCAAGGCGTGAAGGTACTTGACTTCGTAGGTTAAACTACTCCCGGAACCAGAGCGGTTTCTGCTGTGCCCCTGATTTCGAAGTAAACCTATGCGAGCGAGCGGGCTTGATCCAGGACTCTGATAGCTACCTGCGCCTGACGAAGGAAGGTCATCATTCAAATATTCGTAGCGGCTGCTGGCATTCGATCTTGACCGATCGCGGTTGTTGATGCGTTGTTGCTCTTGTGCCAATGCATTATGGAGATCAACGGCCAAAGGTAAAGGCGACCGGGAAGGAGAATTTAGAGAACCTTTGCGCTCAAGAGGGCGGTCCCCTACAGTTCTCGATTTGTTCGAAGAATCACTATCTTGATGGAGACGTGAATGAGAGCGGTGATGTGGGATGGAAGGACCCGGTCCAGTGGGTGGAGAAGTTGAGAGCGACGGTGCATCGGAGATGGCAGGGGGGGTGTTGGTATCTGACGCGTTTGGGGTTTCAGAACTCTGTCCTTTTCGGAAGAGATTGAGGAGAGAAACTTTGCTCCCCAGTCGTCGTGCGGTCCCTCCTCTGCCATAGGGAGGGACAGCGCGTTCGGTTTCCTCAGCTCCAGAGCCCGCAGACCTAGGCCGATGCGGATTGGTTGATTGGGTAGATGTTTTTCTGGGACGGGGCAGGGAATCAGATTGTGTGATGTGTGGCAATGATGGGCGCCGAGGGCCGGAACCAGTGGCATGTTCTCCAGTCTGGCTAGAGATCTGTTGTTGCAAGAAGTCGC
>RCFS01000072.1:0-59961 GCA_004296355.1 Lepiota venenata
ATAATGGGTATATATAACATAGGAAAATAGATATCACAGAGAGTAATAAATATTGTAGAGATTAACAAAAAAAAATAGATATCACACAGATAGTGACAGTGTTCCATAATGGTATAACAGGCAATTTTGAAGATCTCTTATAATAATGAGTATAATAGAAAAAAATAGGTATTATACAGAACCCAAGATTGGACAGGATAGAAAGATTAGAACTATATACTTGAGTACCTACAGTTTATATATATAGTGTAAAGACAATCTGGAGCAAGAGAGAAATAGAATGCAAGTGTGCATACTCAGGCTATGCAGGGGGATAATAGCAAAGGTACAGAAAAGTATAAGGCTATGACACAACTATGCAGGGGAATTCTCAGAGAAACAATAGAGAATAGGTATGCACATGTGCAACTATAGGGCAGAAAACCATGTTATGTGATTATGCATGGGGATGCATAGAGCATGGGAAGTAGGCACTTGCATATGCCAGTCTGTGAGGGCAACTGGGAGTGAGAGAGGAGCGAAACATGCATGCTCACACTCAGACTATGTAGGGAAATTCTCAGAGAAACAAATGAGGAAGTCCTTGCATTGCTATGTGAGCTACAAGAGCAGTGGCTGAACTATTGTACAGACTAAATGATAAATATCTGAAAAGAGAACTAGGGAGCAGGTGCACACACATGCAATGATTGTGTCTGGGGATGTGTTGAGTACAGGAAGCAGGTGCTTGCATGCACCAGTTTGAGGAGGCATTGGTAGGCAACTCTAGGCAATGGCAAGAAGGGTGCAGATGCGAGCGAAGCAAGCGTGAGCAGCCTGGGGGTGGGGGGTAAGAGGAGCAGAGAGAGGAGTGTATGGAGAACTTGAGGGTCCTCTTACACAGTCTGAGAAGGTATTAGTAGATGACATGAGAGTTGGAGAGAGTCAGGGTAACCAGAGAAGTAATAGAAGTAGAGGGGGGAGTACTGGGAAGACTTGAGAATTCTCTTATATATAGGAAATGTAATATAGAAAATGGGTATAAACCAATATTATAAATAGGAAAATATTGATAATTATTCAATACATAAATCCAACCCCCTGCGAAGCAGGGGATAGCGTAAGCTAGTCTAACTCTGATGGGAGGTCGGGTATATTGCTTACAAATTTTAGTCAGCATGAGTCAGCGTTAGTCAGCGTTAGTCAGCATTAGTCAGAAATTGGTCAGCATTGGTCAGCAAGTCGACCTCGCTTCAGTAGGGTACTGCGAATAAAAGTGTGATTAATTATATTTCATATGTCGGCTATGTCAAAAAAGACTCTGGACTCAGAATTGTTTCTCAATAACTGCTGATGGTAGAGACATCAAATTTGGAGGGATGGGAGATGTATATCTTAGGAATGAGCTATTAGAATTTCAGGGTGTTATGTTGCACGGTGACGGAGATATTAAGCAAAAGATCTATGGAGACTTCCCATAATAGGAAGTCATCAATGTGTCAGCAATCCATCAGAGCTGTACACTTGAACAGCATTACCCGGTGCTGTGATTTCAGCGTTAGTCAGCATTAGTCAGATTTGCTCATGATTAGTCAGGCTGAGTCAGAATTGGTCAGCATTATATAAGCAATTTGTCAGCATTTGTCAGCAAAAACTCGGCCTCAAAGCTGTTCCAACTCCATATGTTACAAGTCCATATATCCAACACTGCCATTTCACTGACTTTAAATATCAACCTCACAGCACGGATCCAATCCTTTCTGACCCCCATCATCCATTCCCCTGCATTCGAGGTAAGCCCTCCCTGATTTATGAGTTTAGGATGAAAAAACTAATGAAAAACCCTCATAAATTCCCAAAAATTCACAAAAAATTGCTGTAAATCAACAAATAAATTCGAAAAAATATGGTAAAATAATATAATTAAATTTCGAAGATATCCGTGGGAATTTCGCGTCGAAATTCACTAGAACTTGAAAAAAATTGATTTAAATTCAGGTAAATATTCAATAATTGCTTTCAATAATATGTATAGCTAACAAAAACAACAAATTTATTGTAGTTACACTTGCTGCATCTATCAACACTCATTTTGAGCTACAGGGTGAGTTATTTAATCACATAATTATAAATTTAATCTAATAACCATTTTAGAGTGAATTGTGTCATTTGTATTATTACTTGGTACACTTAGGGAAAACGTGGAGATCAAGGTGATAGACAGTAAAGCTCCTACTACCTGGCTTTCTCTTCAGAGTTGTTTGCCGGTTGCCCTCGGAGCCTCTTTCTGTCTGCTGTGTGCAGGGAGATCACTACTCTCCATTATCAACTGCCGCTGCCGACACCGAATTCGCACAGTTTTGGCCTAAGTGGGCTTTGTGATTGTATATTTGACTTTTTTGCTCCTGTTTTTGAAAACATTGATTTTGGATATATATGTGAGTAATATTTTTACTTAATTATCATATATCTTATTTACATATTGTTTAGGGATCCCCGAACCCCACCTACTACTCCTGAGCAGGGGAGACAAGCAACACGTGATGCTGACCGAGAGCATCGTGCGCAGCAAATGACATCCCCTGAAACACGACGGGACCGTACCAACCAACCCCCACTACCTATCCCTCCCCCACTTATATTCCAAACTATTCCAAATGCTCCACATCCTCCTCCTGCTATTGCTGGACCATCTATTGGGTCTTTTGGATTATCCAGAGACCTTGCACCACCACCACTTCTACTGCCCAATATTGGATCTTCTGGAATATCCAGAGATCCTACTCCTCCTATTCCTCAACCTCTCCTACCTGCACCTATCATAATTCCCCAAACACATATACCAGCAGATTGGGATAGGCCTCTACCTCCAATCCACACTTCACTCTGGAATATTCCACCAGCACCACAAATGCCACGAAGGGGTAGATACCAACCCCCTGTTGTGCAACACATACCTCAGCCTAATATCCAGGAGCAATTACAACAGGAGATGTTACAAGTACGACGAGAACGAGAAGCAGAGCAAAGGGAGAGAGATATAAGAGTACAGGAGGCAGAACAAGAAAGAGGACAAACTGAGGAGGAGGAGAGGCAGAGACAGCAGAGACAGCAAAGAGAAAGAGAGTTGATGATACAGGAGGGGGAAAGACATAGGGAGAGAATTGAAAGAGAAGAGAGAGAAAGGGAACAAAGAGAAGAGAGGGAGAGAGAGTTGAGAGTGCAAGAGGAGGAGAGGGAGAGAAGAAGAATTCAGGAGGAGGAAAGAGAGGGAGAACAGAGAGAAGAGAGGGAGAGAGAATTAAGGGTGCAAGAGGAGGAGAGGGAGAGAAGGAGGATTGAGGAGGAGGAAAGAGAGAGAGAACAAAGGGAGCAGAGAGTGGAAGAGTTGAGGGTAAATGAGGAGGAAGAGGGAAGGGTCTTGACACAGCAAAACTTGGATGCAGTGAGAGAGCAGTGGAGACAAGAATGGGAGGCTGAAAATAACCAGGATGATAATCCTGATGCTCAAAATGAGAATGATGGATTGGGACAGGAGGAGGAGCAAAACCTGCAGCACTTTCAGGCTAGAAGACAGGAGGAGGATTTATGGGCTCAATTTGATCAGGTAAATATCTTTTTTTTTTGGTGTTTGTTTTTTTCTAATATCAATATTTAGATAGATATCATTGGAAATCAAGGTGCTGAGGGTGAGAGGGCTGAACCTGAGGAGGATCCCAATCGATTCCGAGTCTTACCCCGTGGTTGCCAACCATATGAGGAGCCAGCAGGACCACACTCCCTTGGGCCAATGAATATCCTTTGTCCCAAATGCCAAGCTCTCCATTTTATCAATGAAAAGCTGTCAAAAGAATCCCGAGTTAACCGTCCCAAATTCGGAATGTGCTGTCTTAATGGCCAAATTCAGCTACAACCTCTGACACCCATGGATCCTGTTCTGAAACGTTTCTTATGCGGTGAAGCTCCTCAGTCCAAGTCTTTCAAAGACAATATCCGGCGCTACAACTCAGCATTTGCTTTCACCTCACTTGGAGTCAAAATCGATCAGTCAGTCACTCGAGCCACTGGCCCTTACTGCTTCAAGATCAGTGGTGAACTCCATCATCTTTCCGGTACCCTCCTTCCTCCACCAGGCGAAACTCCCAAATATGCACAGATCTATATCTACAACTCAGCTGAGCAACTGGATTACCGCCAGAGAAACAACCAGGACCTTTGTGACCGTACAGTCATGAATGAACTTCAGGATCTCCTCCAGCGTGTCAACCCATATATCCATGCATATAAACAGGCACACCAAAGTATGATGGAACGACCTCCCCATCTCCAGCAATCTATCACTATTGCACTCCATGTTGATATGGCCCAGGATCAGCGCACATACAATACTCCTACTGCCAATGAAATTGCCGTCATTATTCCAACTCCTGGATCGCATGAATGGGACAAGCAAAGGGACATCATTGTACGACTTCAACATGGTGGACTTGAGAGAATCTCCAATCTCAGTCCATCATACGCTCCACTCCACTATGTCCTACTCTTTCCTCATGGTGATCAGGGATGGCACACAGGGATTCCAGCACACTTTGGGGAAGCTGGCCAACGTCGCACTCCACATGTTTCTCAAATGTGCTACTATGCACATCGCATTCACATTCACCCAGGAGATCAACCACCACTCTTCTGGGGCGGCAAGTTATTCCAGCAATATATTGTCGATGCATGGGCTTCATTGGAACAAGCCAGGTTGGCATACCTCCGTTTCAACCAGACAAAGCTTAGAGGAGAGTTGTATGAGGGTCTGATGGATGTTGTGCGTGGTGATCCAGGGGGTGAGGTCCGACTTGATCAAATTGGCCAAAGGATTATTCTTCCTTCAAGTCACATTGGAAGTACCCGTCATATGATTCAGCTATTCCAGGATTCAATGGCCATTTGTCGTGCTTTCAGAAAACCAGATCTCTTCCTCACTATGACTGCCAACCCCAACTGGCCAGAGATTCAGGAGCAGATGTTAGTGGATGTGCAGGGAGGGAGACAGGCTGTGTCAGACAGACCAGATATTGTGGCTAGGGTGTTTGAGCTGAAGAAGAAGGCCTTATTGAAGGAGCTTGAAGGAGGGTTGTTTGGTGGGATAGCTGGAATGGTCCATACCATTGAGTATCAGAAGAGAGGTTTGCCCCACATGCACCTTCTGATATTTCTGAAGGATGAAGATAAGATCCGTGGTATGTCCATATATTTCTTTACATGAATAACTCTAACACAATTTCAGATGCCTTCCATGTGGATTCTATGGTCTCTGCTGAACTCCCTGATCCTACCACCCATCCTATTCTCTACAACATTGTCACTACCACTATGCTTCATGGTCCCTGTGGTGCACACAAGCCCAATGCTAGGTGTATGGTCAATGGAAGCTGTAGCAAGCAATTTCCTAAGGCCTTCACTGATGCTACTCAGTATGGAGATGATGGTTATCCCAAGTACAGGAGGCGCAACAATGGTCGCATTTTTCAGAAGGCTGGCTTTGACTTCAACAATTCCTGGGTTGTTCCCCACAATCCCTACCTCAGTGCCAAGTACCAGTGTCACATCAATGTTGAGATCTGTGCTTCTGTCCATGCAGTCAAGTACATTCACAAGTACATCTACAAGGGCCATGACAGGACCACTTTGGTTGTTGCTGGGAACCAGGGTCAGGGGCAACAGAGAGATGAGATCAAGGAGTACTTGGATTCGCGCTATGTCTCTCCAGTTGAAGCTTGCTGGCGACTCTTTGAATTCAACATGCATGGAGAGCAACCCACTGTCTACCGCCTTCCTGTCCACCTCCCTGGCCAGCAAATGCTCTTCTACAATCCAGCTGTTGAGGTTGCCCAAGATGTTCTTGCACGAGCCAATGCTACCCGGACAGAACTCACTGCATGGTATGAGGCCAATCAGCAGTATCCTCAGGCGCGCAATACTCTGTACCAAGACTTTCCAAGGACATGGGTCTTTGATTCCAGGACCAAAGCGTGGAAACCAAGGCAGAGGGGGAAAGCTATTGGCAGGATGTACTTTGCATCACCAGCTCAAGGAGAGAGATTTTATCTGCACTTGCTACTCACTGCAGTATCCGGAGCAACTTCACCAGAGGACTTGCGCACAGTAGATGGTCATTTGTGCCCCACATTCAAGGATGCCTGTTTGGCCAGAGGATTATTGGAGGATGATGGGGAGTGGGTTTTGTGTTTGCAGGAAGCAGGTCAAATGCAAACTGGGTTATCACTTCGACGCCTGTTTGCCTTGATTCTGATGAACTGCCATCCAGTGTCACCCGAAAATCTATGGACACAATTCAGACCTCAAATCTGTGATGACCTTAGGAGACAGTTGGAGCGATCACCTATCTACCAACACAGGGAGTTCACAGATGAGCAGGTTTATGATTATGGCCTTCACCTTCTCAACAAAATCCTTTTGCGCTTCACCAAATCACTTGAAGACTTTCCTCCCATGCCACTTCCACAGGGCCCAGATGAAGGTGTTCCTTGGGAGGACCTTGACAACAATGTTCTGTTGGCCCAAGAGCGCAACTACAATGTGGAGGAGTTGACAGCTACAGTGGAAAGGAACCGCCAATCTTTCAACCAGGAGCAAGTTGCTGTCTACAATGCAGTCATGGACTCAGTGGATAGGAATCAGGGCAAGGTCTTCTTTGTGCATAGTGCAGGTGGAGGTGGAAAGACCTTTGTGTGCAATACTATTGCAGCTGCTGTCCGTGCTCAGGGACATGTTGCACTCTGTGTTGCTTCATCAGGTATGTCTCATTGGTTATACATCTGAATAGTTTTCTAACAATATTGTGTATAGGAATTGCAGCATTATTGTTGGAGGGAGGAAGAACTGCGCACTCAAGGTTCAAAATCCCCATTCCTGTTCATGACACATCCACCTGCCCCATCCGACACAACTCAGCTCTCCATGACGTACTCAAAGTAACCAAGGTCATCATTTGGGATGAAGTACCCATGCAGCACAAACACAGTGTCCGTGCAGTAGACCACACATTGCGCGATCTCTTCTCTACTGAAAGGCCCTTTGGTGGAATCACAGTACTCTTTGGTGGAGACTTCCGACAAACACTGCCTGTGGTACCAAGAGGAGAGCGACAGCATGTCATTGAGGCCTCAATTCGAAGAAGTGCACTCTGGGAGTCAGTGGAGGTTTTCTACTTGGTTCAAAACATGCGGTTGGAAAGGACACCTGAAATGAACCAGCATGCAAACTGGCTACTGGAGATTGGAGCAGGAGCAAACATGGGAGCTGATCAGAGGGTGCAATTGCCAGACAGGATGTGTGTGCAGGACTTGGAAGGATTGGTGGACTTTGTGTATCCTGGGATTGAGAGGAGGAATGCTGATGAATATTTCCTGGAGAGGACAATCCTGTCTGCCAAGAATGATAGTGTGGATGAACTCAACAACTCTATCCTGGCCAGATTCCCTGGAGACCTTCAGATGAGGATGAGTGTGGATAGTGTGAGGATGGAGAATGGACAAGACTATCAACCCTATGCAGCTGAGTATCTCAACTCACTCAGGGCAAATGGACTCCCTCTGGCTCAGTTGGCACTCAAGGTTGGATGTCCTGTGATGCTACTCCGAAATCTGGACCCCTCACTAGGACTTTGCAATGGAACTCGGATGATTGTGGTGGAAATTCGGAGGAGGGTGTTGAAGTGTAGGATCATTTCTGGGGATAGGAGATTTGCAGGATCCATTGTGATGATACCCAGGATCACACTGTCACCTTCAGCTGAGGATCTTCCCATTCCACTGATGCGCCGACAATTCCCAGTGCGACTTGCCTTTGCAATGACAATCAACAAGAGTCAAGGGCAATCAGTGAAATATGTAGGAGTTCATTTGTGGTCTTCAGTGTTCTCTCATGGGCAGTTGTATGTTGCATTGAGTAGATGTACATCTGGGGAGAGGATTAGGATATTGTTGGATGAGAGGAATGAGGACAAGAAGACATTGAATGTAGTATACCAGGAGATACTTAGAGGACTTAGACTTTGATTGTATAAATTATTGTATAAATTATTGAAATGAAGTTTGTACTACAAACAATTGGTGTAAAAAATAAAGTATTGGTGAAAAATGAGAATGATACTAAGAGTAGAAAACTGATGTAGGATAATGCTAAGAGTAGAAAACCACTTGAGTCAAACCCCCTGCATAGCAGGGGATAGCGTAAGCTAGTAAAGAATAAGGTTATGTCTTCGAGAATTGTTTGTTCCGTGCATATGCTCACGTGACACGCATTGCGCGGCTGACAAAAATACTTTGTTACAGATACGGTTCATTTTTCACAGCAGAAGCTGAAACATTGGAAAGAGATTTGAATGGTGTGAAGAGCCGAAGTTTATACCGTTCAAGTTGTTGGCATCGAATATCATCCTAGTCGGCCATCACGCACATTACATTCCGTGACTGTTGTAGTGAGTTTTCGGCTGCAAACCGCGGGGTCAAATTTTTTCGTGAGATAATCGACATCGCCAACATGCATCCAATCTTGTGAATATCCAGAATCAAGTGAGTCTGACTCGCCTGAGAACCTTTCAGCTAGATGTATACATCCTCTCCGGGCAATAGTGCTCCAAGCACAGACGCAATACACGAATACCAGGGGCTGATAAAATAATGAAGGGGCTTTTTGTCTATTATATCTGATGACTTAGTACGGCGCCCAACTTATTAGACCAGCGGATATAGGTAGACCGCCTTTGGAGGGGACCAAAAGCGAAGCACCTAGCTCGTACCTCGCTAGGTGCGCTTTCTTGTGCCGCGGCGTGACTGTCACGGGCATGACTTCGGTGCAGCGTAGCTTCGAGTCTGCTGTCCGCTTCCCCTCCCCCCTCTAGTGTCGGGCTTGAGTCCGGCCTTCGTTCTCAGCTTAAATATTTTCCCCACCCACCACTCCCATGATTATTCCCATGCTTTAACATATATATTTTTTCCCTCAGTCCAGATTACCTGGACATTACCTCAGTTACTACTACCAATATTCTACCTTACCTACGCGATGTCATTGTCGTGGTGACCGCGCAGTGAGCCGATTGGCGATCGCCTGGGGTGACCCGTCTGCGTTCCCCTCTCGGCCTCACCACCTGGTGTCTCGAGCCCTCTTCGAGGCTCGAACCCACCACTCCCGCACAGTATGCGCGATCACTTACATGACTATATCCCCCTACTGTCACCACAGGCACGAGATATAAATTCGCACGTTGTCCGAGGTTCAGTTGCCTTTGACATGATTGATTGGTTGTACCTAGGAAAATCTCTGGGAGAATCTTTCACGTCGCTCCCCACAAATTCTAAGACTAAGAAATTGATCAATTGATCACGACGAGGGCAAGTCGTAGCGTTTCTATACTTGCTGCTGCGGTATCAAGTAGAGTTCTATTGACCGCCATGCTTGAAGAAATAAGCCACCCCAACGATTCACGTGCCCCTAAACGGGCTCGAAGAAAGACCACACCTCACGGCTCGGAACGAATAGGATGATCTTGTTCCCGAGGCCGGTACCATTCTTATGTCATTAAAGAAACACCAAAGCTAATAGGACCGTGTCGGAGAAAAGTCGCTCGTCCTTGAGCATGTATTTCCAAGGCAAAGCCCAAAGGCCGACTGGCAAGAATGGTGCTTATAGAAACAGCAACTCTTTCGCGGCTATACTTAACGCAACAATGGAGTAGCGACATTGGATGCGATTCACGCTGGTGTGGAGTTTGACCTGACTAAATACATTATTCCTGTGAAAACAGTGCCTCATACTCTGATTATATGTACCTTTAGGTAACATCTCCATGAACGCTGTGTTAACTGTGTCCAGTTTCCAGAAAACAAGACAACGACATAGCATGATAGCACCTAAGGTACGGCACTACACCTTAACTTGAATACAAGAAAAAATAACCACTCTATCTACTCCAGCACGGGTGATTCTCCCTTGAATTGAGACGAGCGAGATACAAGAGAAATTGAAGGGACACAAACAATTACTCGGATGGCTTTGGAATTATGGGTTCAACTATCTCGCTTAAAGTGTTGTCAAGCGTCATCCAGCTGATTATCATGCTCCACGTTTGTCGTGGTGGGCTCTCGGCCTTCGAATCGCAAGGTTGAGATTTCTCGCGAGGCCAGTGATACTGTGAGCTTGCAATTGGCTTTACGGATATCTAGAATCAATCGCGTTCCCTATGAATTAGTCAAACAGTGAACGTATATACTTGTCACAAATGAGAGTGCTTACGCAGGCACAATACACAAGCGACAAACACCTGATAAAAGAGTGAGACATCTCCTCATGCAAGATAACTAATGGCTTACGGTGTCCAGTCTATCAAACTAAAAACCGGCGCACCAACATGGGCACCAACCAAAAACCCACTTATTGCCGATATCGTGCATACAGCTGTGATTGGAATTAATAAGCGTGAATTGGAGCCGTAGGATAAATTAAATTGCCCCACTGACCAAATATTCTGGAGTGCGTGGTAAGATTGAATTTTGTCCCTTTAAAGACAATTATTGAGGCAGCGACTAGAACTCACAGAATGACAAAAAGTGTTCCATCACGGTAAAACACATAGATGATCGGCGAAAACTTTTTGGTATGCTTCACCCTTTCCCAGACTGTGTGTCCAGTAAACTTAAGTTGCCTCAGAACTCGATAGAGCTTGATTAGAGTTAGAAAAAGCTCAATTCCTATGCTAAATGAGATCCCTTTGAGCCATCATGGTACAGCACGCACCGGTCCCTACAAGTCGGGAAAGCCTGCTTGACTCATCAGTATTTTTTTTGGATATTGTGATTTATATACTGACCCTGCAGTTTCTTTAATACGCTGTACCAGGAAGCCCTGGGAATCAGAGATATCTTCCCAACAGCCATGTAACGGGAACTTGTCCACAAAACGAGGCGAGATAACAACCGCTCCAATTATAACGTCCACCAAGCCACTCTGGTTGTCACTGATAAGCAACTGTTTGGCGGATGTGGTAATAATCGGACATACAAGGATTTCAACTTCATGATTATCAGCAAAATTAATTCGTGTTCTACTCCAGTTAATGAGACTTACTAGCCACCGTAAAAATGAGAATTATTGTGACTACCATTGCTGCTTAGAAGTAAGGTATGTACAGGTGCAAGTGTGCTCACCTTTGGGATTGTAGTCCCACAATGCACGTATTCTCAGGACAAGTAGTATCTTCACCAATAAGGGAAGAATAACAACCACTGACCTATGATGCGAAAATCCAAAGTGGTCAAGCTTAGCCTTGATTGTACAAAGCCACTCACGATGTTGTAGTCAAACCCAAAGCTCTGCATCTGGAAAGTCACGATGAGGATTGGTGAGCGTAAAAATAATACCCTCTTACATCTAGTAAACAAGGTTAGTCAGTGTAGAACACATCTGTAACCCAACTTACGACGGAGGGAATAAAATTTGACATGTTGTCTAGGATAACGTGTACAGCATTTCAAGCCGTGAACTGGAAATAAAAAAGGCGGGTCCCTACAATAAATTTCAAGCCTAATTCTCGTCAGCTGATTTCTGCGGCAGGAAAAAGTATTCGGACACATACGTCACATGCAGAAATGCAAAAATGCGTAGCAGATTATAGACAATTCGGATTGCCGTCCATGGTCCTCTATAAGAGATCAGCTTTGGTTCATATGTGACCGATGGTAAATACCGATGTATGTGCTTGACCTGTGATGATGTGAGTTGCTGTAATATATAATAAGAGAAAAAATTCACGTACCTCTTGCGGCAGTAAAAAGAGCATGTCGTAGATAAGCAAAGTGATAACAGGAACTACAGTACAGTTGCATCAGTGGTTCTTTACTCATTCATAGCCAAAGAACGTCATATTTACAATAAACATAGCCTGTGGCCTGGAGTCTTTGGCTATCTGCCACGAAGTCGTCCACAGTGAGTCCAAAGTCAGACATCTCAAAGTGGCAGGGAGTGGGTCGTCGAGGCTGCAGCTTATTTCCCTCAATCCTACATTGTACCAGCTTAAATATAACTTGAAAGGAACTGGAGTCTCTAGATTATCATCCGATCGATGAGCTCCTGTAGTCAGGTGGTAGATCCTTTTCTCCGGAGGTCTGTGTATTTAATGCGATAGCTTCATTCAGCTGTGACATCTCGTCATCCGAACAAAATGGAACACACTCCTTGGAGTGATCCAATCACGCCCTCGCTAATACCGATCACTACTGTGATGACATTCTCTCTGAAATAGCCTTCAATCACATTGGAGAAGATAGGTCATATCCTGTTAAATATATGTGTGCGTCTATGGCTCTACTAGATATACAGTGGAACACTCACTGTGCCTTGGCCATGGCAAATATTAGGACTAAAATATCAGAAATAATGGATGATTTGAGTAAGAAGCATGGTTATTTAGGGAGTGTAACAGATGCTTCGGATATAAGCCAGCTTATCAAGGCCATACAATCCTGCCAGCAATAATAGCAATGTCTCTTGAGTGGCCATCGCAATTCACAAGGACTTTCACATCAGCATCAAGTGCCCCAGCGCCCACAAGAGCAAATTGATAGAGATCTCTCACAGTCGAATCAAATTGCACCGCCTTTTAATAAGGTTCTGCTGGTCGCGACTGGGTTGTTGTGTCGAGTGAACTCAAAGATATTTGATAACCCATGTGAATTAGCTAGTTCCTGCACAGAATCAAAACAAGAGGAAAGGGATCGCAATCGTTTCACGTACGGTATGCGCCCTATGGCTTCGATAAGGAACTGAAGCGTGATTAACAGCCATCTTTCAAGGAATGGTGACACTTCAAGTAGTTTGTCAGTTCATAGGAGAGCAATCACCGCTGGTTCTATTTAAAACAGGTGCTACTTGTTCCTTCTTCAGATACGTTCTGACAATATAAAATGCATATTAATAGAGTCATGTCTCAGGGAGATTACTGGTTCCGCTTGTGGGTTCACGAAGCAAGCCTCGTGAGGGTGACAAGGATGGTGCTTATGGATACAGGAAGTCTTTCATGGCTATAGTTAACGACTACCTGTTTGTCATGTAAAACATCATGCATCAGGTCTCATGGGCCCAAGGGAATCATCAGCTGTCTTTCATCAAGCTTGATGTGGAGCACCAGTCACGTTTGTCGCGTACGGTAGGGGGAAGAAATGTATATGCGATGTAGTAGAACCGATTGGAGGAGGAAGCCCGAGCTGAGATCTGAGATCTGAGATACGGTCAAGTTTGTGAATTGATAAAAATAACATAAGCATCACGTGAGCTGACCCGGTGTGCAACTTATGCAGCCCAGAAACGGACAATATGACACTCGTCGCTTTTTCCGACCCTCCACTATCACAATCTCATCAAGCGTCAGATCTCAGATTTCATGAAAACAGACAGTAAAGATGAGGAACCACACACGCAGGGGTCCAATCTCTTACAACCCCAAAATACCTCAAAATTTCCGGTTGTTATACTTGACGTCGTGTATTAACAGACACCATTGCTTAGTCTTATAGCCCAGCTTGCGAGGATGCGCGACAATGGAAAGGTGATTTGTAAACCTCCTTTCGCAAATATTAAGCTAACTCTTTGTTAACTTGAACAATACAAAGGCAGCAAAGCGGAAATCTGAGCTATTGTCCCCCTATGATGTGCTAGCGTCGCACCCCACGAGTACATTTACTGCCCTTTCAACCGCTTTTGCGAAGAGTGGCTCAGCAAGACCTCGAAGGACTAGTCGTGCTTATCTAGCGATTCTTGTCGGACCTAGCATAGGAACCGCGAAATCAAAAGTAATATATGCATTGGATAGTTTTGCGATTCGGGTTTGGGGCCAAGGAGACCATCAGGATGAATGAGACGATGATGCAGACAGCGGGAACGAGCTCCCAGACGATAGTGAAGACGAGGGTGGTTCCGGTTCAGAGGAATCCGGTGAGGTCGGAGAAGATGGTGAAGACGATAATACAGGCGATGAGTCTGACGGGGAAGAGGGGGGAAAGAGGGAGAGGAGGAAGATGGAGGAAAAGATCCCTCAGCCCCGTCCTACGAGTTCTACGCAGAAGAGCAACGGTTTCTGCAGACTGCTGATCGCCTCCTATCTCACACTCTCGCGTCTGCTGACGCCGAAGGCGAGGGAACTTTAAATGAAATGCATATGTCCGCTACACCCCTCAACCCCCCGATCCACATGGTTATTTCACATACTTCTGTGTTCCACCCAGCCCTAACGCAAACACATATCCTGATACGTGCACCTAGACGCTTCGTTCACCCTTCCTGGATACCGAGACAAAATCTGACAAAGCAAATGGAACTCGCGCTCTCCGAATTTCTTGCCAAATCATGGCCATCCGATGGCGAAAGACCCCCGACAAAGAAGGAGATTGAGGGTATATGGGTGGCGGGACGATCTGGGCTGAGCGGCCCCAAACCTCAACATGAACCAACGATCACGACGGATCATAAACAGGATGAGATGATATGGTGGAGTTGGGATGGAAAGTTAGTCGGGCTTTCTGACTGGTGATGGGCTCTTTATTCGCATATAATTGTGATGCACCTATATCGTGACATCAGCCACTCACATGATAATGGTTTCCATCAAGTTAATCCTTCGCTATTCAGCCAGACATCACCCGAGATGAAAAATAACTGCTATTTCTAAAATATCCGAAATATTATGGGTGGTATTCAAAAATAATGACCCAACCAGGGTCCTCCTCTCGGAAGTTGAGTAAGAGATTGGTGGTCTGCACGCCGCACCAGATAAATCTCAAACAAAAGTGTTCACCGTTTAGCTTTCGCGACAGATCCGGCGGCTTTTTTTCTTCTTAGGCGCTTGAATAAGTCTGTTGCCTAAGATATCATCATTCCGTTTGCCTTGTTCTTCCTCATCTTTGACAATATCATCAACATAAATTCATACCACCACAGTACTATGTCTTGCTCACGAGTACTGTGGCCATTACTACGCATTTAGATTCCTCTCATAGGCGTACTGTAGGGCCCATCCTGCAAGTTTGCAACACTGACACATCCTACTCACCCTTGTTAATAATCTTTGGATACTTTGGATAGAGCCCAACGTAGAACAAAAACTCACACTCACCAACATGCAGTAAATAATTTAGCACTGTATCAATTCTCCCGAACCCGGCCTCAGAACGGCTCATAAGCCGGTAGGCATCAACGCGGCTCTCTCAGTGTTCGGTTGAAGTCAAATGTCTTGAGTGATTCCATCATGGAAATGCTCCTTCTGCTACCTCAGTCCCTTTTCGTTGGCTGCTGGGATGCATGTTCCTAGTAGAAACAATGACATGTCTGACAGGGGTAGGGGGGTAGTGTAGGACAGGCAATCAGGCTACAAGAAATCTGTAGACGCGAGTGCAATCGGCGAAACGATTGCGTGAGGACCTTCTCCTCGACCTCAAGAGAGAGAGTGTGTGTGTGTGAGAGAGAGAGAGATAGAGAGAGACTGAGAGAAAAAAAAGAAAACTAATCTTCGGGGGCTTTCGAATCGTCACGCCATGGCTCGTGCAGTAGCGGAGACATCCTCGTCGTAAGGAGCTGAGTATCTAAGTACAGAAGTAGCTAATTAAATACTCAAGAGTGTGTGAAAGAAATAACTAATTAGTGGGAACAGATTTTGCGTACAGCCGAATTCCGTTCTCCACAGTAGCTCGTGCTCATACCTCTGGAGACTACCAAACCCTTACCCAGCTGTGAGTCTAACAACTGTCTGGCGGCCTGAATAATTAGCTGTTGCTCTCATTTGAGATGGTAAGGTGCGTCAGAAACTGTAAATGGACTGGAGAACCAGACGGCGTGTCCCTTGTATGTTCTTATGCACCTCCTTGTGCCAAGGTTCTGCCATTGTGTCCAGCAGGACCTTAGCCTTGTGTTAGGTGAGGGTTACGGCCGGTCCTGAGATCTCTCCTCCAACCTCTTCCATCATCCATACCAGCCGAGATCGAATCCTAATACGCTTGCTACTCAGATCAAATACATCATCAGTGTGAAGGTCTTAGGAACAAAAAAATCGTTAATACTATTCTATGTACCCTTAGGCAATATCTCCACGAGCACTGTAATAACCGCGCCTAGTCGGAAAACAAGGCAGCAAAATAATACGACAGCACCCAAGATATAATATTAAACCTTAATTTGAATGCAAGAGAAAAATAATCACTCTATCTACCCCAACACGAGAGGTCCCCTACTTGTATTGAAACAAGCAAAACAGAAGAGATTGAAAAGGCTTAAAAAATGGCTCAAATGGCTTGGGAGTTAGGGTCTACCTCGTTTAAGTGTTGTCAAGCATCGCCTACGGGTTCTTGGCCTTCAAATCGCAAGGTCGAGATCTCTCGCGAGGCCAGTGATACCGTGAGCTTGCAATTAGCTTTACGGATATCTAAAATCAATCGCGTTCCCTATGTATCGGTCAAACAGTGAACCTATATATTTTCCAAAGTGACTCGAGTGCTTACGCAGGCACAATACACAAATGCCAAGCACCTGATAAAAAGGTGAGGCATCTCTTTATGCGAGATAACTGACGGCTTACGGTGTCCAGTCTATCAAACTAAAAACCCGCGCACCAGCATTGGCATCAATCAAAAACCCACTTATTGCTGATATTGTGCATACGACTGTGATTGAGATTAATGAGCGTGAATCAGAGTCATGAGATAAATTGAATTGCCCTACTAACCGATTATCCTAGAGTATACGGTAAGGCCGAAGCCTGCCCCTTAAAGACAGCCATCGAGGTAGTGACTGGTACTCACGGAATGACAAAAAGCGTTCCATCACGGTAAAACACATAAATGATTGGCGAAAACTTTTTGGTATGTTTCACCCTTCCCCAGACCGTGTGTCCAGTGAGCTTAAGTTGCTTCAGAACTTGATAGAGCTTGGTCAGAGCTAGAAGAAGCTCAATTCCTATGTTAAGTGAGATTCCCTTGGAGTCATCATGTGTACAGCACGCACCAGTCGCTACAAGTCGGGAAAGCCTGTTTGGCTCATCAGTATTTTGCTATCGGACATTGTGGTTTATATGCCAACCCTGCAGTTTCTTTAATGCGTTGTACCAGGAAACCTTGGGAATCTGAGATATCTTCCCAACAGCCATATAATGGGAACTTGTCCACAAAATGAGGTGAGACCACAACCACCCCAATTATAATCGACGCCAAGCCACTCTGGTTGGCATTAATAAGTAACTGTTTGACGGTTGTGGTAATGATTGGACATACAAGGATTTCAACTTCACGATTATCAGCAAAATCAATTGATGTGCCACTCCAGTTAATCAGACTTACTAGCCACCGTTAAAATGAGAATGATTGTGACTACCATTGCTACCGAGAAGTGAAGTATATATAGGTGCAGGTGCAAGGGTGCTCACCTTTGGGATTATGATCCCACAATGCACGTATTCTCAGGACAAGTAGTATCTTCACCAGCATCGGAAGAATAATGGCTATTGACCTATGGTGCGAAAATCCAAGCCGATCTAGCTTAGCCTTGGTTGTGCAAAGCCACTCACGATGTTGCAGTTAAGCCCAAAGCTCTGCATCTGGAAAGTCACGATGAGGATTGGTGAACGTAAGGCTAGTATGCCCTTACATCTAGCAGGCAAGTTTGGTAAGTGTAGAACATACTTGTAATTCAACTCACAGAGGAGGGAACAAAATTTGACATATTGTCTAGAGTAATGCATAACAGCATTTCAACGGAGAACTGGCGGATAATGATAATAAAAAAGGCAGGTCCCTACAATAAATTTCGATCCTAAGCCTTGTCAGCTGATTTCTGCTACAGGAAAAGGTATTCACATGCATACGTCACATGCAAAAATGCAAAAATGCGCAGCAAGTTATAGACAACTCGAACTGCTGTCCATGGCCCTCTACAAAAGATCAGCTTTTGTTCATATGTGACCAATGGTAAGTACCGATGTATGTGCTCGACCTGTGATGACGCGGATTGTTGCAATACATAATAAAAGAAAGATCCACATACCTCTTGTGGCAGTAAAAAGAGCGCGTCGTAGATAAGCAAAGTGATAACAGGAACTACCGCACAGGTACGTCAGTGGTTCTTTACTCATTGATGGCTAAAGAACGTCATATTTACAATAAACATAGCCTGCGGCCTGGAGTCTTTGGCTATCTGCCACAAAGTCGTCCACAGTGAGTCCAAAGTCAGCCATCTCAAAGTGGCAGGGAGTGGATTATTGAGGGTGTTGCTTACTTTCCTCTATTCTACATTGCGTCGGCTTAAATATAAAATTGAAAGGAACTGGAGTCCCTAGATTATCATCCGATGAGCACGTTTGTGATCAACTTGTAAGACTTTCTCCGGAGGTCTGCATTTTTCGCGGTAGCCTCATTCAGTTGTAACATCTCATGGATCATCGATTATCACCCGAATCAACAGCTCTCCTTACAACGATCCCATCACGCCTATGCTAATACCGATCACTACTGTGATCATATTCTCTCTGAAACAGCCTTTGATCATGTTGGAGAAGATAGGTATGTTCTAAAGCACGTTTACTTAAATTTGGCTCAAGGTTCTCCGGGTATTTCAGCGAGGTGGGAACAACCCTGTTAAATATGTATATGCGTCTGTGGCCCTACTAGATATCCAGTGGAATACAGTGCTTTAGCCATGATGGTATTTTTAGGCGGAAAGTATGGGTTTTCAGGGAGTGTAACAGATGCTCCCGCATATGAGCCGATTTCCAAGGACATATGATCCTGCCAGTAATAGTGGTAATGGCAATGTCTGAGTAGCCATCGTAATTCACGAGTACTTTCACACATCGGCATCAAACGCCCGAGCGCTCACGGGAGCAAATTGATCTCTTACAGTCAAGTCGAATTGTATTACTTGGTTAATAAAGTTTTGCTGGTTGTGATTGGGCTGTTGGTTGTGTCGAGTAAACTCGTAGATGTCTGACAACCCATATGGATTAGCTAGTTCCTATATTTTCTGAATGCGATAGAGTCCAAACAAGAGGAACAAGATCGCAATCATTTGACACGCAGTATACACCCGTGGTGGTTCCGATAAGGGGATGGGGTGTGATTAGCGGCCATCTTTCAAGGAATGGTGATGCCTCAAATAACTTGTCATTTCGTAGTAGAGCAATCACCACTGGGGCTATTTAGAACAAGAGCTCCTTCCTCAGCCAGATACATTCCGATGATGTGAAACTACGTGTTGATAAGGTTATGTCTCGGGGAAATAATTGGTTCCGCTTGTGTATTCACGAGGCAAGCCTCGTGAGGGTGACAAGAATCATGCTTACAGATACAGTAAACCTTTCGTGGCCATAGTTAGCAGCTACCCGTTCGTCGTCCTTAACAAATTGGACCTGAGCTCAAGAGAGTATTCCACTGTCTTATTTCAAGCTTGATATGGAGCACCAGTGACATACATGCGATGAACCGATTGAAACGGAGGAAGTGGTTGGCCCAGAGCTGAGATATGCGCGGTCACTAAAAAGCACTGGTCAGTGGTCAGGTTTGTGATTTGGTAAATAGAATCATCACGTGAGCTGATCCAGTGTGCATTCGTGCAGCCCAGGAACGGACAATTTGATAAACATGACACTCCTCGCTTTCTCCGAACCCCCACCATCACAGACTCATCAAGCATCAGGTTCCGTGAAAACAGACAGCAAAGATGAGGAACCACACACACAGGAATCCAATCTCTCCCAACTCCGGAATGCCTCAAAGTTCCCGGTTGTTGCCCTTGACATCGATGTGTTAACAGACACCATTGCTGCGCGACTGGCTACAAGTTTACTTGGCCATGTCCTCTTTCTCAAGAACCAAATCCCCCTGTCCGTAACTCTAGTCTATCTCTGGCTATCCGACCTTGGGGTTTCTAACGGCATCCTTTGTAGTCCTGTAGCACAGCTTGCGAGGATGCGCGGCAATGGAAAGGTGGTTTGTAAACCTCCTTTTGCGGATCTAAAACTAATTCTTTATTTATTAGGACAACAAAAAGGCGGCAAAGCAGAAATCTGAGCTATTGTCTTCCTATGATGTGCTGGCCTCGCACCTCACGAGTACATTTACGGCTCTTTCAACCGCTTTTGCGGAGAGTGGCTCAACAGGACCTGGAAGGATCAGTCGTGCTTATCTAGCGATTCTTGTGGGGCCTAGCATAGGAACTGCGAAATCGAAAGTAATATACGCGTTGGATAGTTTTGCGGCACGGGTTTGGGGCCAAGGGGATCACCAGGATGAACGAGACGATGATGCAGACAGCGGGGATGAACTCCCAGATGATAGTGAAGACGAAGATGGTTCCGAAGCGACCGGTTCAGAGGAATTCGGTCAAGTAGGAGAAGATGATGAGGACGATAATACAGGCGATGGATCTGACGAGGACGATGGGGAGGCAGAGGAGGCAGAGGAGGCAGAGGAGGAGAGTGGAGGGGAAGATCCCTCAACCCCGTCCTACGAGTCCTATGCAGAAGAGCAACGGTTTCTGCAGACTGCTGACCGCCTCCTATCTCGCACTCTCGCGTCTGCTGACGCTGAAGGCCAAGGGATTTCAAACGAAATGTGTACGTCTGCTTCAACCAACCCCTCGTTATTATCTCATATACATTTATGTTCCACTCAGCCCCAACGCAAACACATATCCTGATACGCGCACCCCGACGCTTCGTCCACCCTTCCTGGATACCGAGACAAAATCTGACAAAGCAAATGGACCTCGCGCTTTCCGAATTTCTCGCTGAATCATGGCCATCCGATGACAAAAGACCCTCAACAAAGAAGAGGCAGGTTGAAGGTGTATGGGTGACGGGACGATCTGGGCTGAGCGGCCCCATACCGCAATATGAACCAACGACCACGGCGGATCCTGAACAGGACGAGATGATATGGTGGAGTTGGGATGGAAAGCTAGTCGGGTTTTCTGACTGGTGATGGGCTCTTTATTTCGCCTATAATTGTGATGTACCTGTATCGTGTGACATCAGCCACTTGGACGATGATGGGGTTTCGTCAAATTAATTTTTCGCTATGCAGCCAGACGTTGTCCGAGATGAAAAAGAACTCCTATTCTGAAAAATTCGAAATATTATGGGTGGTATTCAAGAATAATAACCCAATCAGGGTTCTCCTCTCACACTAAAACTCTACAATACATGCGAGGAAAGGAAGAACTGAGTAAGAGATTGGTGGTCTAGGCAATCACACCAGATAAAATGGCAAAAAAAGTGTTCACCGCTTAGCTTTTGCCGTGGATCCGGCGGCTTTTTTCTTCTTGGGCGCTTGAATAAGTTTGTCGCCCGAGATATCATCGTCCGCATCTTTGCGTTTGCCCTCCTCTTCCTCATCTTCAACGATGTCGTCAACCTAAAATTCATACCACCATGATTTTCTGAATCAGGATCAACTAGCGTAAACCACTTACGAATGCCTCCTCGAGATCGGGAGCTGGACCTCCAGCCAGCTTCTTCGGCACCTTCCCTAAATCTTGAGCTTTGTGGAACGGGATAGGGTGCTCAGAAGCGTTGTACCTAGGATTTTACTGTCAGAATGATGAGATGAATAGAATATAGATGTGTACGTACTTCTTCGTGAAGTTGCTCTTCGTGGCGGCTGATATTTTCTTGATCAGAACATCACCATTTCGATCACCAACTCCAAGCTCTAAAATCGTATCCCAATCCTCTTTCGACAAATAGTATCCATCCATCCGTTCAATCACCTCCTCCACAGCGCTCTAATCGCATCCAAAATCATAAACAAACCGCCATTCAGCCACGAGGAAGTCAATGGTAACTCACCGCACCCGTGTCAATGAGCGGCTGGACGATGTACGGGAATAATGATGGAATATACAACTGTCGGATCTCCGACTTGTCGCCGGATACTTTGAGCCTCATCCGTACTTGCACATCACCAAGCTGACGAGCCAATTTGCTCTGTTTCGAGTTCTGGCCTAGCCACCTGAAAAAACGAGCATTGCAACGATGCAGTGACGCTAAACAAAAACAACATGACCAGACTTACTGTGGGAATGTCATAGAATTAGGACCACCGTAATGCGCCCCGGTTCCAAACAAACACGAAGCCGGCCGGACAGTCGAACAGACAGCGTGCAATGGCATGAGGCCCCAGTGTTGTTCAGGTCTACACGGTCCTGTCAGAATTGCCCTGCGAGGTGGAGAACTATCCACTTACCCGTGTATGAGTGCATCGACCAGATCAGCGTCGGAGATTGACGATGCAGCCTTATCCATTAACTCGAGATGCTTGAGCTCTTTCTCGGGGCCTTCCATATTCCGTACTTTCGCTGGTTGTGTTTTCAAATAGTTTTCCTGGAAGACCAATGAGACCACGTCCTTCCTACTCAGATTAGAACCATACCTGTATAAACAGAGGAACAAAGGAGTGGTCTTGGAAGTAAAGTTCCATTTTATCACCGAGAGTCTCCCTCGCCGTAGCAGAGAAAAGATATGGTCCCAGTACTTTTGACGTGATGTCAAACGGTGTCATTATGGCATGTTTCTCATTCATTTTCACTCTATCACACGCATATTAGGGATCTCATTTACCAGGGCAAGTAAAGAAAACTCACAAAGATTTTCCCTCATCGAAATCCATGGTATCACTCGATAATTTCCAAGTTGACAGCATGTTGAGCACCTGTCGAATGTCCGATTGCGTGCCCGCGATGAGCTGGTCAATAACATTCGCTGGAATGTTCATTTTCTCTCTAATATCACTCGTTCATTTTGATAGAAAGTTCGTTCAGGTAGAACGCTCACTTGAAGACGATAGACATGATCCGCGAGCGTATCGATTGCACTTGTGGTCTATGGATAAAGAATGAGTGACAAAGTAGGACTAGCATCCACCGTCGCTCACTTTGAGAAAGACAAGCTATATGTGGTCGACTGCAGAGGTTTGAGCTTTTGCGCTTGGCGGTCGTTCGCAATGCAGATAATCGGGATCTGAAGTTGTCGAAGTCAATGAATGGTAATAATGTAACAAGAGTGAAGGAGGGCTTACCTTGCTTTTCTTAATCAAGGCATTCAAAGCACCCACTCCACCCCGATCACCAGCGGACATTCCATCTACTTCGTCCATAATGAGACAAGTCCTATCACTGATAGCAACACCGACAGAATTCGTTGACTTGAATGACCCTCAGTATAGCGCCAAGGTTAAAGACAGGGAACTAACCCCTGCACCCCTGATAAAGCCATCAAGCGACGTGTTGTTGATGTTCATTCCATTCTATAAATCTCTATATTGAGCCGACGGATACGATATGTGAGGGAAGCGACGAACCTCAACAAGTTTTTTACTTCGTGCGTCACTCGCGTTCAGTTCAATGGGAATGAAGCCGGCCAATTTGGCGCATAAATGAGCACTGGTGGTTTTTCCGATACCAGGCGACCCAGTAATCATCACGGCGCGGAACATGTTCATACCAGTCTTACCAGGCTTTTTGAACCCTGCTTTTAAACTATCGCGCCTAAAAATACCAAGGTGAGCATCGGACTCAACCCCGAGGCCCTGAAGCGCACCAGTCCTTGAGCCATTGAAGCAGCTTTTCGACTTGACTCTTATTTCCACAGATGTCTTTGAGGGACTGCGGCGCATAACGTGTCGTCCAAAGTTGCATCGATAGATCGGCTTGAGCGGTAGGAGCACTCTTCTCTTGCTTCTCCATCTCCTTCGCACCCTTGCGAATTTGTTCCAGCTCCTTCTCCGCCTTTTTCCTAGTCTTTTCGTCAAGACCCCCCTCGGCTGAACCTTTCCTGGTAGCGATTAGGTTGAGAAACTCGTCTTCGCTGAGTGTCTTGAGACCGTGTTTCTTGATAGCGGCAATTTTAGCAGGGCCCGCGTTGTCTCCCAAAACAACATAGTTGGTTTTACTGGAAGGCTGCCCGACGACTCGTCTAAATCATGTGAGGGCTAAATAAGTATGAAATAACGAAATGAACGCACCCTCCGAATCGTTTCGCCAGATCTACAGCCTCGTCGCGTGAAAAACTGCTCAACTCGCCGGTAAATACGAAGGCCAGCCCCAGCAAACAGTCTGGTGCTCCGTCCGGGACCTCCTTAGATCCATGTGCAACGGGGGTCGTGAGCTTTGCGGTCTTCATCGCCACCCAGCTGAAAAGTCCATAGTGAAGGAGAGATAAGGATGAGAATAGGGGAGAAACGTACTTTGGTTTGGCACTGGGCTTCGCTTCCTCCTTTCGGTCTTCCGTTTGGGCCGGCTTGGCGCTCTTAACGGGCGCTCGCGGCTTGCGCCTCGTTTTTGGCTTTGTGTCCTCATCACTCACCACAAAGTCATCGGTATCAACCTCCTCAGAACTCGGGTCTTGCATCTCGTAATCTTCATCTTTCTTTCGAGATTTAGCTGGCTTCGATGTTTTGGATTTCGCGACCTTTTTCTTCTGCGGGGAATCTTTGTCACTGTCAAGATACGCAGAAGACTTGCGTTTCCGTGTTGGTGGCTTCGGCTTCTCATCTTCAGAATCACTGAGGACAACTGGCTTCTTGAGTCTTGACTTCACCGGTGCAATAGGTTCATCATCACTGTAAATGACAACTTTTGATCCAGATAGGCTCCTTGCACAAAGAGTGCTCTCACCTATCCTCAACCTCTGCAAGGAGAAATAATAAGTAAATTTCGACAACTGATAAGATGCAAGTTGGCTCACTGGTGCTTGTGCTCTTAGTCAGCGGAGGCTGCTGAGACTCCTGCGGTAGTGTCAGTATTTTGATCCTGTGGGGTAGAATTTACGCATACCACGACACTGCGACTTGAGCCTGATTTCTGGGCTGTAGCACCAAAGAAGACTCGGATGTCCTTTCCTCCCCCTTTCGCCGTCTTGGGGGGCATCGAGCAGCAACGTTAATGAGCAAGCCGGGTCCGCGTCACGCGCTTTGCCTGTTGTCACACGTGATGAAGCGCGATCGTGACGTCAACTGACCACAGTTCCGAGATGCTCATCTTGCCATATTAATACGAATATACTTGATCGGATCCACCTTTCATAGCCCGTACTTTGCTGTATTACAATTCAAGTGTAGATAAAAGAAATGGCATAAAGCTCATGCCTCCAGTTCTACAGCGCCTTCTACTTTGTGGGACTCTACAATCCTGGCATCCCCAATGCTAAAACCCCGCTTGCCTGCATGAGCGCCTCCACGGATCCCGGAGCCGTCCCTCTAGCGAGAGCCTCCACTATACATGTACACGAGGCGTTGGGATATAAGAAATTCGTGCATAGGGTGGAGTACCACCAACGTCGTGACCGGGAGACAAGGCATAAGATCTGTCACGGAGCGCTAGTGCCAGTGACGTACGACGCGAAGTTGGTACTGGTATTAATGTCAGTGCTGGTGCTGGACTCACGACATGGTCATAGAAGCCTCGCTGGCGAACGGCGTCAATCACGCCGCTCTGGCTTGCTGTCGGAATGGGTAAGGGAGTGGCTGTTTTTGGCGTCAGCGTCGTTGCTGTAAGTTGTGGTGACGATGGTATTCCAGTCGACAGGAGGAATGCTTGGATTGGGGGAGGTTGGAAAGCCTTTTGTTGAGCATCGGCTTTGGAAACAAGTGAATTCGGGTTCTGGTGGGTGGTACCTGCGAGGTCGGGTATTGTATGATATCGAGGGTGGTGGCGAAGGTGGTGGAGGTAGCGGGAGGATGGAGTGTGAGACGGGGCTAGGGTTTTGGGTGTGTTTGACGCGGAGACTGTTGTCAGCTCACCAAGTTTGTTGGCTGACAATACTGCTCGTGTTTGTCAATCGATGGCGAGATATAGTCTGAATAGTTGTGCCACTCGTTGGTGAAATGGGACCTGGGCGTGCTGAGCGGAGACAGAAGTGGAGTTTGCGGGGAGCTGGTTGCATTCATCGTCGAAAGAAAGAGCGACATAAGTGGAGTGGAGGTAGTGGAGGGTATAAAAGAAGCTGCAATTTATCGCCTCCGCATGGGAATATGCGACTGTCGACTTGCCAACGCCAGCAGGGCCTCGCATCCAGAGGATCCGGTTACATAGATGATAGCACGATTTATGCCATTGGGCGCTCAGCCGGTCACCTATTCTCTGCTGGTTCCAGGGCGGTATGAAAGGGAAATAGCGAGTGGAGGAATCATGCAAGGCGCCGTCAAGTGTATTCCATTGCAGGTGCGCTTGTTGGGTAGGTCTAAATTTGCCCTTGGGCTGCGACTGTGGTTGGCTGGGATCAAGTGGGAGGGGGTTGCAATTGCAAGGTGCACAATGCACGACTCTGTTATGCTGGTAGCGCAGGAGGGAAGAGAACCTAAGTACGTGAGTTGCTCTTCATTGACCATAGAAAAATCTTCGGCGTCAACATCTGTGCGATGCACATCAGAAAATGAGAGCGTTGAGAAGGCAGAGAGACGCCGCATGGATTTGGAGGGCGAGGAGAACGGCGAGAGGAGGGGAACGGGTGGAAAAGCGAGGAAGGAGGCAGTCAAGGTGGACACGAGAACGGCATGTTTGAGCAACTCCTGTTTGGAAGGACGCTAGGAAGATAGTTGACGACACTGGTAATGCTTGCGATCGACGTGGTCCATTTCGGATTCAGCTTAAAGACAACCGGCTATCCTCGCTTGAGCGGCTCAAGCGCAAGGTCCAGATGGCCCACGTCCAAGGGAAATGCTGCGGCCTCTCTCGAGATATCGCCAAGGCTGACGAGCCTGGTGGTCTAGGGGGTCTAGGGGGTGCACACGAGCCAGAGATCAGCAGTACACCTACAAGCCTGAGCTTTGTTTACTATCCCGCGGGAGCGGATGAAAGCAAACATAACACAGTGGGGAACAGTTGAATTGGTAGCGGCGACCTCATTTGTTGACCCAGGGGCTACGCAGGCAGTGAGTGGGCGCGGGGAGGACGTGCACAATGGTAAGGAGAGGTACGGCAGTGGATGTGTACTTATGTTTGTTCTTGATCTCTGACACCCAGGTCACCCCGGTTTCACCTTTGGAACTCAAAAGAAAGAAAAGCGTGGTGTAGCGGCTTTTCCCATCCCTCAGCTCCCTCGGGGATGCTCTTGGACTTGGATAGCAACAAGGGACTGTTCAGGGACCGTGTGCTGGACTTGAAATGGCAGGTGAAATACAAAGTGGCCTCACACAAGCTTGGGCCCAAACACAGACGGTCGAAGCCTGGGTCAGAAAATGTATGATCGGCTGTCTTCAAGGGTGAGCTCTGGAGAATCACATACCACCAAGTAGATAAAGACCCTTTCCCCGAGGCGAGAAAAAGAATCTGCTAAATCACTGACATATAGACGGCAATCAGCGTCGTTTCCTAGGCTATTTCGAATCGATCCGGAAATCGTGTGGCTGTCACCAAGACCTTAAGCTCAAGGCTTAGCTTATATCAAGGTGAGTCGATGAGGTAAACTTCCAAGCAACTTCGCTATATGACTGACGCGATGCTTGGGTCTCCCTGTACCGCAGGTGGCCACAAAAGTACTTCCCGGCTTCCAGGCCGGGGCAACGACCGCTTGGCACGCTGATACCCCTAATTCATTGAGATCAAAAAACGCCAGCACAGACTACTAACTAGTAATGTCAGCCTTTCCCGATCATATCCTGCACTTTGATAAGCTCACGTCAATCACCCGACAAAATATGAGATGAAAGTGAGATATCTGGCTAGCGAAAATTAGCCGAGGAAGAAATTTGATTTATGAGGTCCTCAAGGTCACAGGCTTACTACAGTAAATGCAATTTCTTAGTTGTATATGAGACACAGCTTCGACCCTCTTATATTATGAAATAGTGGTTCTATAATAAGATCGCGACATGACATTCTGTGCACCACAGTGGTTTACATGGACGTCAATTACACAGGCTCAACATTTGATCTATGGATTTTACATCAAATTCTACCAATGACCAATGAATATTGAACTCTGATGCATGATGGACCAAAACATCCCGGGCTTTCTTGTTGTGCACTTTGAGAAATGAGCTCAACCAAGCGAGCCGTTTCTCACCGAAGGACTGCTGCGGAGGGTGTGGTGTTTTCAAAGTGTTTCTCGTCAATTTTGATGTTCGTGGCTATGTCTTATCACACTGCCTTTCCATGCGCCATTTCAAAGTGCGCCACTGCGATGATGACTAGTACCCTAAATTCAACATCTGTTCATCATTCCTGAAAAGAAGTTATGCAAAAGAGTAATGCCCATCCAAAGGCGCATATCCCCTGAGAAAACTCCCATAACCCCATGGAAAGGAGTGACAAGATCCCGAGCGATGATTGATGATTCCTTAGCCCTATAATATAAGCTCTAAGGTTAGGCTTAGCCAGACGCAACCAAGAGGCACAAGTAATACCCATCAACATCCACTCACCACCGCACTGAGTATGTCCGACTTTGGAATCACAGTAGACGATGTTGCAGCAGATATACGAAGCCTTCATATCGCAGGTTACGTCTACTGTATGTACAATTCTCGCTATAGTTGCGGTTGGGCAGAGATACTGATACGACGATGCCATAGTTCCTGTGATCACTTTGCTCATTTATGACACCTTCTTTTTATGGCCGCAGGAGGTGAATATATCTTCGCATTATCCATACTAGCAACTCCTCACTTCATTACAGGTCGAGCACATACACCGGTGCTTGCCAATCCATCAGATCTACATGTGAACAAGTGGCTAATTCTCTGATAGAGGATCATGGACGATGGTCCGAATTATCTACAACCTGATACGCATCTTTGCGATTGTACATGTAATGTAAGTGCTTCCATTTCAAAGCATTCGGTCCTAGAGTGTGCTGATAAATTTAGACTTGAGACTTATTGTAGGTGCCCTGTTCATTTTATTTATCAATCCGCTCATGGTGTACCACTGTAGGCAACCTAACAAACTTTCTTTCCTCCTCTGTGAGTCAATATAGTGAATGATCCGCCTCTCGTAGTCCCCAATAACCCGTGTTTATTAGGTGTAAGCGTGTGCAAACCCTATGATCTTTGGAAATACCTATCACAATTTTTTCAGGTGTGGGGTGATATTTTCGATTTTAGCATTGTAAGTAATTTCACGTGGTCTGTGCTGGCATGGTGGCTGGGATTGACTTTCATAGGTCAATAGACGTAATTCTTCCTGCACTGATGAAAACACTACTTGTCCTAAGGATACGTGCACTGTGGAACTATAACCTCAAAGGTAGCATCTCTTACACCTGACGAAAATACCCACTCACGACGTTATCAATGACAGTCACAACCACTCTCGTCCTCATGATTGCTAGTATGTTAAACCACATAAATTTCCACATCAATTAATTCCGCTCATGACCATGTATGATGTAGTTGAAATTCTCGTATGGTCGATCGCTCCCGTGATAACACAACGGGGTCACTGATTTATAACAACCAGGGCGGCCTAACGACGCTTATTATTGAGGCAGCTGTTATCTCGCCTCGCTTTTACAATGCATTCCCATTACATGGCTGTTGGTTCGATATGCCAGATTCCGAAGGCTTCCTGATCCAGCGTATCAAAGTAACCACAGCGTCAGCATATGAACCATGACATTTTAAAGCAAATTACTGATGCATAACAGACTTTGTCGGCTTGCTGTTACTGGTTTGTAATCCACATTTCATGTCTACAAGGGATCTCATTCAATATAGGTATCGAACTTCTCCTGATCCTTACCAAGCTCTATCAAGTCCTGAAGCGAATTAAACTTACTGGAAACACATTCTGGGAGAGGGTTGCACATGTAAAAAAGTTCTCACCCGTCATTTACGTGTTTTATCGTGACGGAACACTATTTGTCATTCCGTGAGTACAGTCCTCAACAGCAGCCCGTCAATGTTAGCAACTGATTGTGTCACTCTCTAGAATTTTTGGTCAGTGGGATACTATTCCAACCTGAGCATCCTATCCACTTGCACTAATCCGAGCTTAAGTTATATCCACAATGTCAGCGTTATCTGGGTTGCTGGCCTACGCTGGTGTTAGTGCACCAGATTTTGACACTACAGATTGGACGCCGTGAGCAATCTGCTATTAGTACAGATGATGAGAAACTTCATGATTTTACCAGGTGGTTGGCTCTGGCGTACTGTGCCTGCGTGAGCACTGCGGTTTGAGCGAAATATACAGCTAGCTGATCGGTCTACAGGGAACGCGCCTGATTCTGGATCTCCGTGAAACAAATTGCAAGATCACGGAATCACTGGTCTCGCAACAGATATCGACCTTGCGGTTCCACGACAGTGCACCCGCTACGACAAACATGGATAATGACGACCACCTCGGGTAGCTCCTAAAATCATATTGGACAGGATAAATTTCAGCTCTGTCGCGCTATTGAGGTGATTCTCTGTACTGTTGTGGCTCTGTTATGTGTATATTGATTATGATAGAGTATCTCAAGTATTTATTGAACGGACATATGGTTTTTCTGTTTTCTTGTCATTTGTGAGTAGCATGTAGGAAGCGTGATACCGATAAACCAGGATATACCGAATGGGAGGCTAGACGGTCACTGGACTTTGACAAAATAACATATGATTTGTGCACCTGGACAGCACAAACAAATGAAGCACTCTGCTGTCTCTCTCTGGTCCTCCGTTTTATCCCTGTACTCACAGCATTATCCTCACCAGGGAAATACGGTGTGGACATAGATTTGGCTGCGCCCGAGGTCAAGATGCATCTAATTTGACCAGGGGTAACACCTCATCGAAGGGATGTAACTGCTTGGAATAAGAGAACGATCCCGGCAGACGATGGAGCTCTTGAACCCTCATGAGTTTGGATCCACTTAAGTGATAAAGAAAGGTCTGGAGATTTGAAGATATAATGGAAGTCCAGCTGAATATCGTTGACCAGATTGATAAGATTGCGGGCAAGGTTCTCTGTTTCAGGACAAGGAGTTCCTGCGATAAAACGAACCTACTTGCGTACGATGTCTATAGATAGCTTAGAAATGAATATCCTGAGACCACGTCAACGGGAAATGAGGTCCTTGACAAGGGGTCGTGACAAATCAGAGCCAGACAATAATGACACACCAAGGAATGGACAAGTAATCCGAACTTTAGGGCCAACGAGACCTGTGGGCGCTTGCAAGGAACCATCGGCGGGAACGAATTGTTGATGTGCCAGGCGGTTGAAAATAAGTACCTTGGGGACTGACGATGAATATTCGAGCTTGGGTTGTATTGAGTTGGTGAGGTAATGTTACAAGTAACTTCACCATATAAACAATGTCACTAGAGACCAAACAGGCTCGGTCCCCTTCACAGGGGGTACAACCGATTAGTAATAGGGAGCAAACACGCTTGTAAACTCGCTACCTTTGACATATTTTATAATAGAATTTACAACAATAATCAGTTTGATTCATGCTAAGGATGGTATTAAAGGATTGAGAATTTATTCTCATGACCGAAATAGAATTCCTCTATTGTCTCCCTACCAACAATAGACTTTGTAAACTAACTAGAAACTGCACTACTATCGATACAGGTCATTTATCGGAGCAGAGAATTAGAATCGGTCCGATGCACAGACTTGAGTGGCCCGCTAGTGGGTGTGGGAGCGGGCCATTCAGTAATTATTTTTTATATTCATTATGATAACCTTGGTAAAATATTTTTGGAAAATATTATAACACATCGCGGTACATTACGATAATTACCAACCGCTGCTAGTGACATGCTAGTAGGTACTTGTGAATTATCCTTCGTGCTTTCTGCACCCTTAGTCGAGCAAAGTGTATGTATTCTCCTGCACAGTATTACGTATTTAGCATTCTGTAAGTAAACAAGATAAAATATTTCACTTAGCAGCCAACCATTCACCTTCATACGCGTTACCAGCAGTACATCCTATGGGTAACAATATAGACACCACTGAAAACACGTAAGTTAGCTTATTTTTGCGCATAGATTTATTTAAACATGTCCTATGGGCCGTTGCAGCACCCCGGCGGCTGGTGAACTTAAGATTACTGGGGCCATTGACGTTCTAGTTCAAGTCGAGGTCGCCATCGACGCCGGTGGATACGACGCCGACATCGACGCCGGTGGATACGACGCCGACATCGACGCCGGTGGATACGACGCCGACATCGACGCCGGTGGATACGACGCCGACATCGACGCCGGTGGATACGACGCCGACATCGACACCGGTGGATACGACGCCGACATCGAGGACAACGATACAGACAATTTGTCGTGCAACTTTGATAGGTAAGACCTTTTTCTCATTAATTGATAAATTATTCTGAACATACTTGTGATAGTCATTCGTCGCCCGTTGTGCATACAGCCGTTATGAGGAACTTTGAAAGCGTAGGAGGTGACTTTGATGGCGAATACAGTGGGGACTGGGAAGGATATAATGCTGACATCGAATCGGAGAGTGGTGAATCAGCAGATTTCAGTGACGACACTGGGTATGGTGCTCACGAAAATTGATATAGTGTATAGACTTGACGGTCATATTTTGTTTGTGAGATATGAACTTGGCGAGTGCTGATCTCCATCCATCTGCATCTGCCTCTCTATATCCCTAACCCGAGATCGAAGACAGTCGTGCTGGCGCCATGACAGAGGCATTCCGGTGCATCTAGTCTACAAGTTAAAACACAGGATTTTTCTCTCCCCTCACACGCATAACAAGAAATGTCCTTTGAGCGTTCGCACCCCTCTGATCCTTGTCGCACACTCTGCACCTACCTCTCTACCATTCCCTTCTTTAACCATCCTTGCCTCGGAATTCACCCTCTCTAGTGCGACCGCGACCACAACGACCACCCAGTACGCTGGAAAACTCGACTTCCCCCTAAGGTAAATATTTAGGTCGCCACACAAAACATATGGATCATAGGCAGGGATGAGGTGCCAAACGGCCACCAACCTCGATCTGATTGTAGATGCACAAGCGAATTTTGAGACCAAGGGCGGCGCGTAGTGTCTGTGAGTTGATGTTGGTCATTGGTTGGGGATGTTAGTTGGCGGGGAAGAGTTTAGGGGGTGCCGGAGGGGACTGACTGCACATGGACGAGATTGTGGATGGGATTGAGCTGGTTGAGTGGTTGTCGAACGCGTCAGTCATGCTCCCTCCCCATGGTCGATCGAAGGGTGCATCGGTCCCATGACCATCCTATCGGCCCTTCTTGATGCTTCTCCCTTGAGGCAGACGTCAGCAACTTTCGCTACTTCAGTATCTCTGACCTCCACGCAAGCAGCATGGCATCCAGCACCGTCCCAAGCACACTCAGACTGAGCGACTCCTAGTTCGTTCTGCACCATCCAAGTCTTTCCTGATCACAGACCCTGCCCCGGCTGTGCCCAGAATCAAAGCAGCCCAAGGGACTTGTCAATGTGGACAGTACCGCATCCGAGCCTAAAGTCATTGAGAAGCTGAGGAGATGAATCATGGGTATCGCAATTAGTAGGTGTCAACCTGCGCCCCCGTCCTTATTCAATCATGAAGTAAGCCCTTTGTGTAATCGAATTTGACCTCGACGATGGCCCCATTCTTGATGCCGTTATTCCGCCGCTGTCCCTCTCGCCCGAGTTCAATAACATATATATTCTACACTCTCCCTGCCCACCACTCATCGCCTAGCGAGTGGAACTGTTATTATATTATTTGTAGATGTTCATGAAGTGATACGGAACGCTTCGTATAGGCTTCATCGATTCATTCGTGACAGCGTTTGGGGTCATTTACACAGTTTGATGATCCGACACCGACAGGCTTCACCTTTGCCTCCGCTCAAACCGCCACTACTACCACCACCGGCAGCTTCGCAATCTTCGGTGCAGACCGAGGCGAAGGTAAAGGTGATAAATCAGCAAGCGAGGGAGAATTGGATGTTGAGTGATTTGTGGTTGATGAGTGCTACTACGTTTAGGAGGTTGGGAAGATTGAGCAGGCGAAGGGTGCGATTCAGGAGGCTGAGGTGAGGGATGAGGGGAGTCCGTGGTTTGGGTTCAGGTGTATTCTTGTGTTTTCCTACTCTTTGTTTTTTGACAGAAGACTTTTTTGAAGCTTGGACTTTATTATATGATGTTGGAGTAACGACAGCATGCAACTGATCATTGTCATGGCAGCTGATAAGCTCTGTATTGCCCAAGGGTACTCTTGCCCAAGGAAACGGCGCGACGGATGGCAAGGCTTAATTGACGAACACCTGGCCCCACAGCTGCTCCTAAGCGCAGGAAATGTTATCCCAACCGCCTGAACAGCCTTATACAAAGCTGCACCTCATGCTCCTTGAGCGCAGCACATATCCAATTAGCACTGAGCTTGTTACAGGGGATATGTAGGAAAGTGGCATTGCGAGAGAGGTTGAGGTTATATTAGAGAATGATAGATAGGTCCAACGGAAGCCACTTGATGTATTACAAGAAATAGTGTTCGCACTAGGGGGTAGTCAGAGATATTGTCTGCTTGAATTATGAGCGGGGGGACTGGTTAGGAGATCAGAAGAGCCACTAACCTCCAATATGGGCTTCATGACGAAAGTGCTGTGATCCCACGGACAAAGAAAGGCACCATATATCGTCATATTTGAGCTCAGGAGAACATCAGGTGCATCTTCAGTGTGCTTCGACCAAAGGCTGGCGCCGAACTGTGGATATTTGCCAAGGATAGGGTGATTTTGTTCCTGTCGGTAACAATGAACGACGAGATAGAACTGGTGGGGTTCCATTCCCGGAAGGGTGAATATGGAGCGTATGGAAGCTGGCACTAGCTTTCGGTAGGTCGAACTGAAATAGAAGATGTGACTGTTTCTGCTTGTCGCGGAAAATACACTAAATTCTTTCCCGTTTGCGACACACCGAGAATACTCAACAACTTGGCGGGTGATGGTTGGCTGGAAAAGTTGAAAATGGTGATATATTTGGTTGTCCATCTGGGTCCTCTTTCCGTTACCAATTGTACACGTTGCGCAGGAGACGGATTCGGTGTCATTCATGAAGGTCTCGAGTTGGCTAGAGGGGAAAGAGGATTTGAATATTTTGATGGCCCGCCTGACAAGCTCAGGGTCACTAGCTTCAATATAGTGCAAGAAGGGTTGAAGCCGGGACATTGTGCAAAATGACTTGACCATTGTATTCTCCAGTTCCCCTATACAAATGTTAGAGCTATGTACACCTCCGGAATGATATCAAACAAACCTGATTTAAAGTTTATGTTGATTTTTTGGAGCATGCCAATGAGTCGCTCAATGGGAAACATCCACCATCCATGCATAGGACCAAAGAGCCGTAAAAATTGATCCAAGTGGAGGGCGTTGTGGTGAACAGGGTGGAGGTCTTTGTCAGGGCGAAGCTGGCAGATGGATGTGATGTAGGCCTTCATAAAAAAGAGGTATTGATCCAAGTGGGGGGTAGCAATGGAATAAGAGGTTGCGTAGGAGATGGCAGTAGAAAGTAGAATGGTGCTGTGGACAACTGCGAGTAAATTGTTATTTGTGGGATCGTCCTTCTCCTGATCGGAATTGGGGGCCCACAAATTAAGCAGTGATATCGGTAGATCAAACTCGATAGCCGCTCTCCATTCATCAGCCTTCAGCTTTCCTTGACCGCAGGTGCCGAATCTATGCGGTGGGCTTGTCTTCCAAGTGGGTCGGCTTGTGGACTGTATATCGCTATGAATTTGCTGTAGCTCTGATGTATTCAAGAGGATGTCCGGGATGTCAGGCTTCTCATCAACGAATACTTCTGCGAGGTCTCCTTCAATGATATGAACTTTCGGAGCCACAGCCGCCGATGACGCTCGACTCTTAGGAGCCTAACCTATGTTAGATGGCAAGAAGATATGGCGTGTTATTATACTCACGAGCAATGCCGAGATATAATCCAACTTTTTCGATCGGTGGGTGCGCACCCGATCGAGTACATGGTGCTCCTTGCACAAAACGCGTAGTGTAGAGACCGAAAGCTGGCGGAGCTTTGCAATAGTTGGGTCCTGTGTGAGAATTTGGCGTCCCTTTTGCAAGTCCTTTTCCTGAGGCGGGTGTGAATGGGAGTCTTCCCCTTCGAAGGCCTTGTCTTCCTCCTTCATGCCAATGACGACTCGAAAGTGATGTTTTACAAGGCCAAGAAAAAGATTGTGCATGCCATCGATGACAACATATCGAACAGGATCCCAATATGGTAGGCGGAGAAGTTCGGACCAACGAATACCGTTCTGCTTGTAAAGCTTTGTGCGACGGGATTTGTTAGGGGCACTATGCCATGCCTCTGCAGCTACGCGATACTCCTCAAGCGTAACAGGTTTCCAGGTGTCAGCTGTGCAATCAAGGCTATTTATATCATCTTTCGGCAAATGACATAAGTTACAAAAACGAGTCGCAGAGTGACCAGCACATCCAGTAATTTTGCGGGAGCCGGGCAAGTCGTTGACAGTAATAAGTACGGCTTCTCGCGATCGCCGGCCGGCAGGATACTCGTAGGTCTTGGTGAACCAGGTACCTTCGCAATAGCAGGTGATGAGTGTATCGATAAGAGGTGCGATATACGAATTCAGGCCATCAGCAGCAGGCTGCCTCGGACCAGGGATAATACCCACGAGGAAGATATTCTCTGGTTTGTTACGGATGTTCGGTGGAAGGCTTAGGCAAATCATCGCAAGAACCCCGGCAGACGCATGTTTCCCTGCAGCTTTGTTGTGAAAAGGGTTAAAGCCATCGTAACTGAGGCTCCAAACCGTCCTGATTTCGTCCTTTGAATCTACGAAAACATTACCCTCCAAGTCTAGAAGTTCTCGAACCCCTTGACTCTGGTTGATGTCCTGTACAATAGGATACTCCCGTAGCCCCTGGTTTGTTGAACGAATAGCTGCTTCGATTCCTGGGCGGGAGTACAATTCCCCCAGGAATGCAGTGAAGCTCTGCATTGCATATGGACGAATGGGAACCCTTATACTGGTTCCGTCCTTGACACCTAGCTTACAAAGTCGGGCGTCACAACTTGGCTGACCAGGGAATCGGATGGAGGTGCATTGAGGGGGGTATATATCCATACCGTTCTGGGAGGTTGGCGGATAGAGCGAATGACAGGAGGAACATGCAGCATAGATAGTGATAGTGGGGTCAAGAGGGAGCGCCTTGCAAACAGCTCGAACATCGGCTGGGATATTCTCAATCAAGTTGATACGGCCCTGGTCGGTACACGAGGCCTGCACCACAAGTTTTACCATCTGTAGACAAAAATTGGCTACAGACCGAGAGCATGCTGCTAAAAGATGGAGTACAGCGGCCATGAAGAAGATAATAGCAACGGTGGGGTCGGCATTGGCGAGAGGGTGATTAAAGTGACGATCTAGACCCGTCTAAATATAACAATATTCCACGTCCAAGGACAAGGCTCACCAGTGTTATATGCGTTACGCACGTTCGGCTCATACTGGGTCGACTGCTTTAAACTCTGCAGATAAGATCCCACTAACGATTGTGCCCCTCGAACAGTTTCCAAACAGGCCTCGATCACCAGTTGACACTCAGGTTTTCCGTGATGAGAATCTTGGAGTCGGCACTCTAGATCTTTGAAGTGCTCTCGCTCGGCTTGAAGGTACAAGTATGGGTCCCGTTTTTTGGGGCCTCGTGATGATATCGTCGACGGGGTACATTCATTCCAGTGCTCTAATTCACACTCGAGAGAGCTGACCCTTGCTTCGGTCGACTCCTGGAGGGTTAACAGTTGCAAGAAAGATGTTGAATCCGGTGTAGAGGAACCCTGGGAACTGGGAAGAGAAGAGGGGGGACTCTTCCTTATTGGCGATCGGCTCGAGAGTTGCTGAGTTTCCTGGTGAAGAGCATGCAAGGTTTGGGGAATAGGTTTACCATTGCAACAATCGCAATAGCATAAGACGAGGGCTGATGGGTCGGCTCTCCCCATATGTAGATGAAGCACTAAAAACGGGAGGGTGGGGCAGGCAGAAACAGAGGGTCGATGATCACAGTCCACTATAAGGAAGTACGGAGACCCTCTAATCGTATCCGGGTATAATTGTCGTTGTACTTTGGGACATTAACTGTTATGATACTAGCAAGAGCCAAATATCGCCACCGTTATTGTAGGACAAGGGAGGGTGAAAAGGTCTTGGGGAATAAGGGAGGAGACCCTGGTAACGATAGGGCAACACAAAGAAAGACTATCGTTGCAAGAGGCGTGGTCAAAGGTGGTTCATTTGAGTAGGCAAACTCACATACCCTTGTCTCATTCTCGCTCGCCCAACTACTATGCCACAATTGGTTATATGAGAGGGGTGTTTGGATAATCCAATACACAGGAACTCCTCCATGCCACGAAATGGCAGTGTTTGGATAGTCCAATACACCATTGTTCAGAATGTGGTAACAACATGGGTGACGCGGAAGAAAGGATGGTGTGGACGTAGACGTGATAGTACATACCAAACACATGACAACATACGACAACACATGGAAATACATCTTGAATGCCCGCTCAGGTTTCCCACTTCCCCGCTCCTACTTACTTCTCGCTCACCTGCGTCACACCTCGTCCTACTGTGCACTGGAACATCCAGGCACAAATCCTGGCTGTTGCAGGTTTAACCGCGCAGTCATCACCAATGGAGGAACCGAATCTGGTATTCTGCCTACGGAGCACTGAGAATAAATAAGGAACAAGGTAGATACGTATCTAAAGCGCAAGGGAAGCGTCCACTGAATCAAATGAAGCATATCTTGTATAACTAAAGCAGTGGGGATGATTCGTTCATGCTCCAGACACCGTAAGGGGTTGTTATCGTGGCCAATCTTGTCAGTTTTTCTCGTAGTTTAATGACGAATTTCCTCTCTTTATTCACTGATGCTCTGTTTACATACGCTTCAATTTTCAACTCGCGAATAGCCGGGAAATCGTCCAATAACTTGAAAAAATAGTCCTTTAATGTCATGGTAAGTGAAGGGTATGCTGAAGTTGGACGGTGTACTTACATAGAGGTCCGATGTCAGTAGGTCCACATGGAAAATAATCGCTTGTGCTTCCGGAGCCAACTTTTCCACAAACAGCGAACATTCGCAGCCATTATCCTTTAAGGCTACCCAGTGCTCTGAAATATGCCTGGGGAACTCGAACTTCAACTTTGTGCCCCTGATATGGTGTGCGGCAATCTTTTCAAATACATATGTCATGTTGCTGACCGCTTCGCATACCAGTGATGGGTCGGACACCCCCGGTATAAAAAATGGCTCCACGGTTTTAATGTGTAGAACCTCGAGGTTGGAAGTATCATTTGACATCCAAACGAAATTTGGTGCTGTCACGAGATATCGGATGGAGGGTACGATCATGTTTGGCGGGTTCATCCATGACATTACCCATGGCGGGCTCCAGGGCATCAGGTCGGGACATGCGACCATGTCATTCACATGCCTCGTTTCAATCGAGGCCAGCTGAGGGTTGTTCTGGTGGAGTTTGCGGGGGATTGTAATGTGTTGGTGACTGAACACGACCATTCTTCGAATATTGTTGCAAGCAACGCTGAACCAGTTAAACAGGTCCTCCCCATAGTCGCTGTAAATCCAGAGTGTATAGACGAACGGGTTCACCAATAGAGCTGACGCGAAACCATGGTTGTTTAGCGCGTAGTGGAACCCAGTACTGATCTCAATATTCGAGGCTCGAATTGGCGGGATATGTGCGTGCAAGTCAGGCGGCCCCTCCAGCGGAGGTACTATCCTGGGGACTCCATTGCGATGGCAAAGTGACAGTCCGAAGGTGTGGAATGTTCCCCTAGTTGCAATGGATGCTAAGACATCATTGAAAACTGGGCCTGCGTCTGGATCGCGAAGCAAGCTCAGCTTGCTGGTACAGAGATAGATTCGCAGCTCGGAGAGGTTGGAGACTTTGCGGATCATGTGGCAAATGCTCCGATTATACGCAAGCAAGTAGAAGAAGTTGCACTCGAGGGTGACCGTCCCGAGGTGGAGAGGTAAGATTGTCGATAGGAAAGCGATATCTTCATCCGTAACCGACTCGTCCACTAAATCAATCCTTGTAGAACCGAACTGATGTGCAAGCACCCCCACTTCCTTGAGCCTCAGACAATAAACCTCCACAACACATCCGACAAATGCATCATCTGCGCGTGCTAAAGAAATTAAGCCTTGATCCTCGACATCACTAAATATCTTCAACAGGAGTTCGTCAGGCAATGTTGATAGCATCTAATGTAAGCATTAATCGTGCTCATTCAATGCTATCTTTCGTTTCAACCCACCTTCCTTGCCTCATTTCGCCTTTTTCTAGGCTCATCTCCCTCAGCCCTAACAGGTACGTTCTGCTCTCCTACGGCTCTGCCGCCATCAAAGACCTGCTGCATGATGTCGAAAAGCTATAGGGTATGTCAACATATGCCTATTTATAGCACATGAACTATTTGTCTTACCTGTCCAGCAGCTCCTGTATTGGAATCGAACAGGCAAGAGTCTCCGAGGAAGGCTAAAATGATGATAGAGCACAGCATTTCTGTGGTATGAGAAGGAAGGGTGTGAGTGAGTCTATCATCGAAGTTGAGCTCGCTTAAATCTCATCGCGAGATAATTGTCGTGCTACACCTAGTTACGCCCATTGACAACATCCAAGGCTTATTCTATTCAACTATGTTACACTGCCAAATGTCTCTAGGCCGATGCTAGTGCTCTCTTGGAGGCTAGTTCGATTACCACTACAACAACTGTTGCTCCGCTCTAACACCCAAATGAATCCCAGATCCCAGATAGGCGGCCGCTCATTGTAAACGTCACTAGCATCCCCGATCCACTCAGATTCCTGAGCGGGTTATTGTCTTCAGCCATTTTCCCACTAGCCTGTATATCCCCGCTCCACCAGTCTGTCTATCCCCGCTCTTCTTTTTATCATCCATGTCCGCTCATAGATAACCTCAAGGAGAATCTCTGATGCCATATGCAGCGCTTTTGATCCAGAAAAGTCGGTTCTCATCGTCTCCTTGTTTGGAAATTGACCTTCTGTTTGTTCAAAAAAGGACAACGTTCTTCTCAACGATTCCGCAATCCATGCAACTATACAATGGCAAGAATACAATAGTACCAATAAAGTCACCCATTCCACAGCATATCAAGAAGCTTGTCCTCGGTAGCTGAGTCTCACTTCTCTATATCTTCTCCAATGTCGACCTTTCGCTCTCATACTCTGAATACAGGCAAGGGGATGGCAAGAAATACCAATGGGCGTTTAAATGACGATGAAAGTACAGTACGTACCTACCTATTTCTAAGCCGCCACATTTTCAGTTTTCTTTATGAAAACCAAGTCTACCACCGTTAAACCTGACCATGTACTATTTGTAAGTGGCAAAGCTTTGTATCTGAGTCGTTATTCAGGGTACCTAGGGGGAAGCCAGTGGATGGGAGTACAATAATAATATTTTTCAGTCGGGCACAAAGCGCACTAGAGTAAACCATACATTAAATCAGGCTGGCCCACGGAAATCTCTCAAGAGTCCTACTCTTCCTCGGACGTCACCACCACGCTCATCCATCCAATCCTTGACCCCACCGGTCCCGCTGTCTTCCTTACCCCAGATTGGGAAATCCAGACCCAACCCTTGTTGTGTACGCCCACAGATATCCCTCAGGAGTCTTACTCCCCCGCAGATGTTACCACCACGTTCATTCACCCAACCCTTGGCCCCACCATTCTCATCGCCTTCTTTACCTCATATTGGGAAGTCTGGACCCAGCCCACGTCATATACAATCTTCGAGAAAGAGAGCGCCCGAAAATATCAATACAGCAGAAAGGAAACTAATATTACCACCCAAGAGGCGAGGTTTATGGGTACAATTCTTCGCTATGTTGGCCTGTATAGCAGCCTACTGCTTGTACAATTACAAATTGCAATCTGCGGCCATCGGATATTGCGACGCTGGCACCAAGACCAGTCGAGTTTTGGAAGAGTTAAAGGCACAAAACCTGGCAGTATGGGGATGCAACGACGAAGGCCGGCTAACACTCTATCCCCCACCTCCCAACAAACTAGAGGCACATGACCTAACTGCGTGCCCTCTCCCGCCACTCCTTCCGTTTCCTAAACCAGATTCATGCACGGCCTGTCCTGAACATGCCTTCTGCACTCAGTTCCATGCGATCTGTCATCCTGGCCATATCCTGACCCGAAGCGCCATACTATTTTTCCTCCCAGCACCAGCATCGTCTGATTCACCCCCCTCCACCGCATATTCCGTTTCCGAGCGCGTGGCGACTATGCTCTCCACTTTCCTGAACGGCCTTCCTGGGTTTGGTAGTATCGCACTGCCACCACGCTGCTTAGTAGATCCAAAAAGGCAGCAGTATGTCAGTACACTCACCAATGCAATATTGGTCACGCTGGGAAAGGAACGTGGTAGGCGCTGGTGTTCCGGGGAAAACAAGTCAGCGGATGATTTTGACGGTGGCGAGGCAAGGCGATGGGGATTTGAGGTCTCGGAACTAAAGCAAATAGTGAGGAAAGAGATGGTTTGTCTGGGCATATAAATCTACTGAAATTGAGGCTGACTAGCCAATAGGTAAAGCCTCCCCCCGATTTCGACCACAATTTTGAGGAGGCTATCCACCAGCTCACACAATGGGGTAGTCTCTTGACCGAAAAAGACATGTGGTGAGTGCAATTTTGGAAGTAATGCTGTAGCTCCGACCTATTAGAACTAGGGGATCTCTTTATTTTGCACATGAGACACCCGAGTTGACTTGGCATTGTACCGTGATCCTCAAGGCTAGGGTATTCAGGTTTGGGCGGAGACCAGCATTTGGTGTGTTGTCTAATTCATGGCCCACTGCAACTACCCCTAACGTATACTACCAGCCGCCCTTGTAGTAATCCTTGGTGCACTCCTTGGAAGGAAGCATCACATTCAGAGGAGAGGAGAAACCAAGCGAGCTATGGAGCTAATCAAAACGGTATTGGAAGCCCTTCAAAAACGAGAAGCCGCTCACCGAATGGATCCAATCGCGTCACTGTATCTGTTCTTGCCCTCTCTACAACTCCGAGACGTAATCTTACAGGGTGAAGGTTCATTGGCAGTGAGGAATCGTATCTGGAATCACGTCGAGAAGGTTGTTGAATGCAACGTTAACATCCGCACTAGTGTAGAGGAAGTTGAAGGTGATGAAACACGTGTCTGGAGATGGATAGGAATTCGATAATTTCAGTATGGGAGTGGTTACGCATGGCGGTGACACGGCAGCGAAACATATCTCCTCTCGTAAATACCTAGGTACTCGCATAGAATACCATCGAATACCATCCCGTATTTGTTCGGTCTTGTTCTCATGTCAAACTCGTTACCCCTCATATATGAGGTCATCCCAAGCCAAGGGTGAGTCCTTGAGTATACTGGGCAAAAAAACAACAGATTTTCATAATAATTTACGCGAGTACTGCAAGGCGTCCATCTAAATAGGTTCCAGTACAACTACCCTGACACAGCGCCTGAGGGAAGAGTGATAGTTAGTAGGTTTGGCCGATAGTGAAAGCTTACAAGGGGCCTACCTTTGGAGCTCTTCCGTCGCTTACGAAGATCAAACTTGATCATTTCAGTACTCACCCAGCTATCTGCAAAGTGGGCAAGTAGTGGATACTGGACAGCGATCTAGAACAGCTGAGCCGCACAAACAGGAGATGAGAGGATATCAATGAACCTGGGAACATATGTCTTTAACACTAGCAAGATCTTGCTTCGAAAATGGAGCATTCAAGTTCAATTTTGTAGATACCAATGTTTGTATTTTTTCCTAATCGCGTCAATATAATGGCAATAAGATACAAATTTTTCTCACCTCAATCTCCTGATACAAATCCTCGGTAATACCTGCTTTTTGGCGAAGAGTAGAGGCGGACTTGAATATTGTTTGGGGTTTGGGGACGTTATGATTTGATGCTCGTGGGCTCAGGGTCACTGTCAGAAGATGTTTGCGACGTAAGGTGGTTGGCGGTGGGGTGACCATACGCTCTGGGAGGAATCGGCAACGAAGGGTTAATGGGGGGAAGCAACGTTGGGTGCAGTGAGTAGTACGATCTGGCGCCATAGCACAGTTCTGGGCAGGGCTTTCAGAGTGGTATTTGTCTGCGTGTTATTTATGAGCGGGCAGGGGATTGGGGACTGGGCTTACGTAGGAGAAACAAAGATTTGAGACAATTATCCACTCAATTGGAAAACGGCTCAACCAGAGTGGGAACGTACCTCCGACAACAATAAGCAAGATGCTAGCCCTTTTACCCGATATGACTGCCTTCTCAGTCGCCTAAGAAGATCACGATACTGTATCCGTTACTACGGTTCTCGCTCGGCATTGCCATTTTTTATCAGAAGTCTAAATCCGTCTCATTTCTGCATAGCGCAGGGGTATTACACGCCGAACCCGGCGACAGCCTCTATACAATAACAGGCATCTATAGGGTTAGAGTATGAGGAGCGTACTGGAGGACCTCCTTGGATGTAGGAGCACTCTTGTATTTGTTTACTAGTCGTAGCATATCGATCTTGTTGCCGTGGGACGTTCTTTGGAATCAGATGTCTAAAATGTGTCTGGATATTCCAGGATATATCTCAGAGTGGATGCGAAAGACGTGCCTGGATACTCCAGGACACATCTCAACTATCGTGCGAAGACAAGTGAGAGATGGAGGGAGGTAGGCCACCTTTGCTAATGCATCCTGATACAAGGGTTCTCGGATAGGTCTGAACGTCACCAGTGTTAGTGTCTATTGCGAAGGTAGGTGATATCACGCGCCTGATGTGATCACGCCAAATTTCTGCCATGACGTCCGGCCAACCCAACATCTGGCGATTGAATCATATTTCTTGTCGCATTTGTCGATTTCTTCGTGGAAACCATCTTAAACAGATAAAATAAAGAGAAGTTGTGGAGTTATAGAGTAAAAAACATGCATTCTCTGCCCGCAACCTTTCCAAGGCCTCACACAAACCCCTCTACACCCAACGACTTATCACTGGGTGTTGCAGCAAGAAGAATGGTGTGTTTGGATAGTCCAACGCAAGGTGTATGTACATAGATCACATTGTCTGGATAATCCAAAACACTGTCATCGTGGGAAGGTGGGAAGGTGGGAAGGGCAGCGATGATGACATCGGTGAAGACTGGTAGGTCACGCGTGACATCGTTCCTTTCCGTCGCTTAGGTGTGTCCTTGGAGTATCCAGAAACACCTCTTCAGATATTCTACTTGATTGCTGCTTGGCTTAGCCGCGCATTCGACTATGGATTCTACCCACGGCAGGGTCTATGTCGTCGCTAATGGAGACGTATACTATTCACCAAACTGCAACCGTGACTTTGTGCTCCCAGCCGCTGGAGAATCTATGCAGAAGCTTTTGAAGACCTGTGGATCAACTCTATCTCAACTACAGCAGCCTCGATGGTGGACGTCAACGACAGAGTGGCTTGGATTCATACCCCGTTCGCCCCTTTCGTTCACAGGGCTTCTCTTTGAGGTCCTTGGTTTCATCCCGCGTCATATCAAATTCAGTGAGGCGTGCGGATACAAGCTTCCACAACACCTTGTAAACCAGTGGCTAGCTGTCGATGAGCTCTTATCACGGGTAACGAAGGAGCTTTCCTCAAGACATTCGCTTCAATATTATCGTCCACATCCCCCCCATCATTTCCAGTATAACATAGGCCATGAATCACGGGAAAAAGCTCGTTCCCAGGCTGTTCTGGGTCGTGACTGGTTCGTCGTCTGGATTGGTTTACTCTACTGGATGATATGCAAAATACCCGACCCTAACCATCGTGAGGGTATCACACCCCCTTTGTGGTACATCCGCACTGTTCAGCTTCGCGTTGGACAAGCTATTTTTGATAGTTTGAGGACAGCACCGTTGCTCTCTCGAAATTGGATAATCGATCGTATCGGCTGTGTTCTTCCTTTTCCCTCTGATCGTACCCAACCTCGAGTCTCGTGGTTCATGAGCCACGGTATTCCTGTGTGGTATCGTTGGAGCGCGGTAGAGGTGGACGCTCTTCATAAATACCCCGATTTTCCTCTTAAAGCACCACTCGAGTGGCAACTTCAGGAAGCAACCACCTGGATTTCGTATGAGCCGACCCTTGAACCCCAAAGTGATATTTTCGACATTTCGCATGAACCAGCCCTTGAATCCCAACCTGATACTCTCGACGTTTCGCATGAATCAGCTATTGAATCCCAACACGATGCTCTCGATATTTCGCATGAATCAGCTATTGAATCCCAACACGATGATCTCGATATTTCGCATGAATCAGCTATTGAATCCCAACATGACACTCTCAACATTTCGCATGAACCGGCCCTGGAACCCCAACACAATACTCTCGACCTTGCTGTTTCAGAGCAGCGAGCTACGGAGATACTTAAAACCTTCTTCCAGAAACGAGATGAGATGAATGCTAAACGAAAGGAAAAGGAGAAGCCTTCTGGCCGACAAACACGTGAAAATCGCGAGCGTTGTCTGCCCACCACTTCTGCCCCCGTTTATGTGTGGGATTGGAGCCATGACGTGCCACAAGTGTATACTCGGACCCTTGTTCGTGTAGCGGATCGTTTTACGACGCTCCAAGATTATGGTCCCGAGCAGAAGCGATATGACCCATATATGAACGAGTGGAATTGTGCGTACGAGCTTGGTCCTGACGAGAAATCACCGGTATGGGATGGCGGCGATTACTCAATAAACGTTGATGGGGACTGGAATACTGATACCGAGAATCTGGAGAGGACCTTTCTTGCAACCAATGACCCGACTGAACCTGTTACAACGGTAGCAAGACCTGTAGCTGGTGGAGACACTGTTGATACGCGACTCCTTGACATACTGCGTATTTACTTTGGGTTCACGCCGCCATTGCCGCTCCCGGATCGTGTTGATAGTGAAGGCAGTGCGGGAGAACGCAAGCACTTATTGACGATCACGGGCATTTCCGGGGTGACAAAAGATTCTCCCTTGTTAAACAGTGTCATTGCAACATTGGCTATGCGATTCCTATATAATTTCTATCGACTTCCACCTATCAAGCCTATCGCGGACCAGTGGGATCTCCATCACATGAATCGCCTTTCTATCACAGCATCCCCTCGATTATCTGCAGTGCGAATTGTCACAACTACATCAGGAACCACTTTCTACATGTTTGATTTTGGCGATCACTCAACAACACCATGGAAACTTGCTGTCATGCATGCATCAGTGGTGATGGCAATCTGCCGCATGGATCAAAGTCTTCGGGAGAGAGAGATTGCCCTAAAACTATTGGAGGATGGAATTGTATTCCGAACTTTGCGCACAGTGGGTGATGTCCAAAAATTTCCCCTAGAAAGGCCAATACCGGTATCCATTCCTTTTCGCGTTGCGACAGAGGTGTTCACACCTTTAGATTTTGAGTTTTATCGACGTCAGTCAGCTGTTCTCCTTAACCAGCGCTATGCTCGAGCTGCACTGCTTCGTGGAGGTTATCTGCATTGCATTGCGAAGGAGACGCTTAGTTTTAGCGATGCTTTGGATGGTCCCACTGCTCAATACCCCGGAGATCGGCTCATGTTCCAAGTGTTTGATCGGGATGGAACCGAGTACGTTGATGATGATTTGACTAGTGATGAAGAGGACCTTCTGTGCGGTCTCTACATAGTGTGGACAGGTAAGTAAAGTATGATATGATTCAAGTGAATTTTCTCATATAGTTTTGTTCAGGACACGGCAGACAACAATCGAAGATGTCGTGGTTTCCGTTAGTCACAACTTGGGAAGGGAGCGCATTGTGTCAGAACCGTTGGACTGCTCAAGATGAAGAATTCTACATCAAAAGAGTGGCTGGTATCAAAAGCGGCGGTCAACCTCACTATCCACTACCCCTGAACAAGTGGCTGCGACAGGTTACGCGGGTATAAGGAAGTTTGGCAGGCCAAAATCCAACTGGAGACGTGGTCCAGAGAAGAGCTGTATATTCATATATATGGATCACATTAAGTACATTGACATGTAAATTATCTACTTGCTTCCCATGCTGGGGAAAATTAGCAGTGCATTTTGGTAGTTTCGACCGCTGAAGCACTGAAGGCTTCAAATCTAAATAAAGATCTCGGGTCCATAGCTATGAGTGAGACAAATGGAACGTGAGCAACGACCTGACCCCTTTTGTCCTCTTGTTTTTTACACACTCAATCTATGGCTTTATCCCACAGCATCCAAATACTTGTAAATGAGTTAGAGCTCGTAAGTGTTTCGACAGTCACATTTCGAGACATACGTATTTCGAGGGTGGGAGTAAAATTAGTATCAAATATCGCCCGCTCAATACCCGCTCGATGCAAAAATGTAACTATGTGTTAGGCACCACTACGACTCGTAAATGATCCCTGTGCAAAAGTAGCTGAACATCCTCCTTGGCAAGAAACCCTGGTGTATACTCATAAAAGGGTCGGAATGTCTTTGGCGATATAATCTATTTGTTTGTCAGTTAGAAGGGCTCTGGCGCCGTATTGTCACTTTACCTGCACCTTCCCCTGCAGCATGAACTTTCTCTGTATGGAATCTAAGCACAGGTCGCTGTTCAGCTCCAGGTCAAGCCTCGTCTCTGCAATCGAATTCCAATCTTTCGGTGCTTGGAAAAGCCGAATCAGGATTGAAGCCCTTTCTGGCTCAGATATATCCCCCTCTAGCACCTCTGTTTCTGGCTCGAACACTTCCATTTCCAGCTCAGGCACTTCCCTTTCCGGCTCTAACACCTCCCTTTCCAGCGCCAGTGCTGTCTCCCTTTGTTATTGATTAGAGATTGAGAAACGAGAATATCAAAGACAAACTGTATCGAGACTTCCGGAATCTCCTGCGTAGAACGATCACCAGTGTCGCCTTCCCTGGTATCACCTACCATCATAACATCAAGAGTGAAAGTGGTTGCACAGTCATCAGGTCCAGCTGGTATAAATCCGCCGCCTGTGTCCTGTCTTCGGAGCTGCTGCCCAGCATACTATGACGTGATAAGCACCAAGCGAGTTATAAACAACAAATGTCATACATGTTGGAGAGCATGAATATAATCCACCTTGATTGTCCGATTGTGCACCCTCTTTCCCGAAGAGGAGGCTGTGAGTTGAAGTTCGTTGCATAGCTCTTCCAACTCCAGCTTGGAGCACTGGCGTAGGGCAGATTCGCTGACGTGACCTTTCCGGAGCAAGGCTTGGATCCTGTCAATCTTTGTCTTTGTTGCGCGCAAAGCCATGAGGATTATTGTGATAGATTCAAGGAAGACGGTGACATTTATACTTGTGAGTTTACTACGGACAAATCGGAAGGCTTGCCTCAGATCTACCGATGAGTGGGTGTGAGAACAACATAGAGGAGGAGCGGGGATGAGTAAATTGATGCAAATATGGTCGAAAGACAATAGCCCACTCAATAGCCAACTCACTAAGTGGACTGGTGACATCTATTTGTGACATCTAGAACGAACGGTCACCTATCTGGGATCCGAAATTCATCTCGGCGTCAGAGCGGGGGTGTTGAATAACAATCGGAGCCCACGCCTGTAGTAATTAGCCATCCAAGAGAGAGCTAGCGTCGATCGCAAAACGTCCAACGAATTAACTTGAATAACTAAGACTAAAACTTTGTCAAACCTTGGAGACTGTTGATAGGTTTGACAAGACAATTACCTCGCTCTGATATTTAGGAGTCTGCCTTCGATGATAGACCTCTCAACCACATCCTCTACTTTCTTGTGCGACGGAAATCCTACACTCTATGATCACTTCCGCCTTCCTCGGTGACCCCTTGTCGGTCGAGTTTCAATGTGGCAGGAGCTGCTGGACAGGTGATGCGATTCACATGTTGGAGACCACACGCTGATACACCTTACAGCTGTTCAACGTTACGAAGCGAGTCTTCAAAAAACAATGATACCCTAAGGAAACGGAAGGTATCCACTGAAATCAAAGGAAACGAACCCGAAAAAAGGCGAAAGCTGGTGAGTCACAGATGTGGAAATAAGTAACCAACTAACGTGTTACTGTATAGAACTCTGGGCAAATTGAAAGGTCGCCTAGTCCTGCGGTCTGTGGGGCGAGGGAGGTAGGTTATAAATAAAGGAACACTGAATCAGCATGGTTGATGGTTATATTAGATACGGGTAACACTACCCGATGAGCTCCTGCTGAAGATATTCGATAACGTTGATGATCATGGTCTGATTTCCCTAGCACTACGCAGATGACACTTTCATCGGGTGTGTTGTGGAGATCTATTGCCTGAGGCTCGAACAAAAGGGCGTGCTTGAGCGTCGCCTTGGTTCTACAAATATCAAGTTAATGAATAAACCAATTACAAGAGACGACATCGCTTTCCTGTCATCCATCCTCCCTCTCCATCTCAGGGAACATCGCAGTTGACTGCGACTTCTTTAATCTGCTTGTGTTTAACCGGAGCGTTTGTCGCATGATTCGCAAGGCCTCAAAACTCTCCGAGCTGCGAATTCATTTCCATTCTCGCCATCTGGCCTGGGTTCATTTTCCGTGCGTAATTACGGTTTTGAGCGACCTCCTAGCATCCGCGGCAAAGAAAAAACTCAGTGACTTTGGGTTACTGCTCAACGACAAGGGTACCACACCTACCAGGCAGTTACCCAGGTATGAAGGGGACCCTGACTTGCATGAATATATCGAGCCAATCCAAGCCTGGAGAATCAGACTTAGTACAATTTTTCTGGCGCACATACTCAGAGCCGTTATTGGATGCCCTCCTGCCACTACTGGAAAACCCATTCGCCTCTATACTTTGGGTTTATCATGATCTCCACAGGCACAGTTTCAATTGGAGGGAGTTTAGACTTGAAAACATTCATACGATACGTGTTTTTCAGTCACAATCACATGAGGATACCCCCCACCTTCTACCAGCGTCACCCTCGGTTGACTACGATTGCAACGAGTCAGCCGATTAACACCGATCCTGACCCAGACTCCCCCAATGAATTGCCAAGGATCCCAAACATTATCCCATCATCCATCCGAAATCTCGAAACATTACCGAACTTTTCCTGGGGATCGAGTGATTCCTCGAATCTGGAGAGCTTATGTGTCAGCGCAGAGGAGTCTTCATCTACGGCTCTGTATGCTCATCCGTCTGAGGTGTGCAAGGTGGTCAAAGGCATGACAAGCATGTTTAGGAAGATATCTGCGCACCATATCCAGGGTACAAGATTGGTGTTCGAATTCCCCGACGCGATAGATGGGCATTATGTGGCTACAGGAAATTCAATCTGCTCGTGTTCACTGTCCGTAGAAGGACTGACTTCAAGGGCGGAAATGGTGACATTCCGTATGAAATCAAATGACGCCGGATCTCTATGTGAGCGCCTCATCCAATCTGAACGTATCCTGGCACTCACAGGACATAGGATTATTTTTTTGAGCTGCTGAGGGGTTTTAAAGCAGCTCATGAGTTTAAGATCGAAGCTTGGCTGCACAGAACGTCTGTGGACCTAGAGAAGGAATTTGCCATTAGACTACGAGGGGAACTGACAAGATTGAATACGATTAATACCCCTCATGGTATTTGGGATATGGGCAGTTCAATCCCAGTGCTCTCACGGCACCGCAAGTTCGTCTTGCCTTAATCCTATCGAAGCTGGTGCCTTTTGTATTTTGAATAGTACTGCGTTGAAATTGTACGCGTTATAGTATTGAGGACGGCGGTTAACTGGCAGCAAAAACCGGCGTTCGGCAAGCGTCGAGTTTATACATACTATAGAGCGGATTGGTCTTCGTTGAGATGATCAATAACTGTGCGGTTCAACCAGCAACAGTCTCTATGCCTGGAAAATCCAGCATATAGCTAGGAGATGAATAGGGGAAAAGGGTGGATGCCAATGGTCGAGAGTGGGTAGAAATGTATGGCCATGTTTGTCAGGCGGTGTGAATGAGCGTCACGGGACAGGGCATCACTTGTGACCTCTCGTGACTTGCGGGTCGCTGAATGGGTGACATTGTTGACTCATCGAGCGGGTGTGTGACATTGTTCTATCCTTCCCCACTCACCCGTCGAATCCGTCGATATCCAATCCCGGGCCATGCCTCAATTTCCTCAATAACAGCGCGTTGGATTATCCAAGCACTGTTTGACGTATTCGTCTGATGCTTTGTGTGTTGGATTTTCCAAACACATCGCTCTATCCGCCGCAATTCGAAAGGGACCAGCGTGAAGAAAGCTAGTGGAGGATCTGTGTAATGGCTACTGGTCCGTTGCAAATGCGGAGGTATGTAGATATACTACTTGGTAAGTGTATCGCGAAAACTAGAGACTAGAGATCATCTGGCGAGCGCCAGAAGCATATAGATTTTGAAGAGGGTTGGGTAATAATCATAGGCCCGCCCCGCATGGCCCCCGCTGCTGCCCAGCCCTTCTTATCCATCGCGAAGACTGAGGAGAATGCAAACTCCGGCCGCAGAGAGCCGAAAACGGTTTGAACCAACACGACCAAAAGTAACATCATGACTAATTGGCGAAGTCCTGATTGTGGAGCCAGTGATCGCACCATACATCAGACGTTTTTCTGGTCGCTCGATACCTGCGGTGTGTTATTGCATAATATGGTTTCACAATATTAAATATGGACTGACCCCCGTTTTGATAGACCATATCTTTCACTCGAGCTATTTCCTACGCCACTCTCATCTTCAACCCCAGACGTTCCGGTTGCGATAAGGTATCTGTTTCCATGTTGGTGTGCCTATGTGCATGTTAAGACTGAATTGGGATAATCAAGTGCGAATCTTTACATACCGTCACTACTTGTACCAATCTCTGACTCATGCTTTCGTGTCGCTTAGCTCGCAGAAGTCCGGTTGTGGTGTTAAGCCAATGTGGAAGGTCGTATGGTTGAAATTCATTGCCCCTACTCAGAACTTGGGCGCAGCCGTTGTCGCTTCGGTGACGATAGCCTTGTGTCCAGTGCGAAAGATACCAAGAAAGGTATGCCTTCTTCAACATTTCGACTGAAGGATTGGACGGGAACTTGGACAGGCATTTGTGCAGGTGGTAGCGTGTACAGGTTCACTTCTTTTTCTAAAGTCGAGACGGCTAATGCCTCGCCATTAGGAGCCACAGCTGCATGACCACTATTATATGCGGGTTTAGTTACATTCCTGTGTGGTACTTAGTCCTTACATTCGTGCTCCAAGCCTTGTTGACCACTTCTGGGTCCAGGGAGTTACCTTTGAACGAGCAGCTAGAACATATGGTTTGAGCGGCTCAGGCAAAGTGGGAAGCAGGGTAACTTACACTTCATGTGACTCGAGGAAACATACTAATAACTCGTCGCCATTGTTTAGAAACCCAAGTCCTCGAGGTATGTATTTCTCTTCGAAATACTCCTTTGCGACCTCGACAAGTCTTTCTAATATGAAGTGAGTATTTTACTTCAGCAGTACAAGAGGTGTCATACCTTGGTCACAAATCTGTATACCTTAATTCCCCCCTGTGAGACCGATGCGACGCGACGGTGGTGGGGTTCGAATGTGGAGCTCTTCGATCTGAACACCGAAGGTTGTCCTTGACTACCGCATATCTTATACTGTTTCAACATCAGAATGATCAATGCTGGTCAGCCTCTCACTTACCTGTAAAGGTGAGGGTTCCCTTCGGCACACAAACAAAGTCCCATCCGCACATCCGGAATACAAACATAGCTGACACATCGTCTGGGCTAGAGGCGGTCCATACCGCAGAGCAGATTCCACTGTGTATGGGAACCCGGATCTTCTGACAGTCCCCCCTCTTGACATCCCATATGGTAAGTATTGCATCGTCCGCTGAAAGGTTTTTAATTAATCGATTTACGCCATATTATCAGGAGCCACTTACCCCCACTCAAGAGCTTCAAGCAATCCGGACTAAATTTCAGTGTATTTATGGCACGTGTGCTGGCAGTCGAGGGTATGGATTAACTGAAGATTAGTTGCTTTCGGTTGTTGCAGAATCAGGGATCGTCAACTTACAGATGATTTGAGCTGCATTCTGTTGGTGGTTGACGTCCGAGTAATGGTGCGATGTAGGGCAGTTGTTGGTGCTTTCTTTCTGGCTGAACGCTTTTAACCAGCTCCGTGTTGTCCATCACGACGAAAGGGTATTGTATAGCAAGTGCTTTTTGTCGTATATTGTCTCTACTTGCATGTTTTTGTCCTCCCCTTATATGTCGTAATGTCGGGCGCTCCGTCCATGTACCTACTCATTGTGCAGCCATGGGAACCAATTATTGTTGATCGCGATCTCTTTCATCTCAGCAGCCTTTATAAAGTGCTCATAGGAACTCGGATTCATCACCTTTGTGATGCGACAACACTTCGATACCGATACCCTCGCTGAAACGACAGCTGAAGCAAGGTGAGTAACGTCTTGTACTGACCTATCTATATTGACAACTGGCTGTAGTACCACTGCAGGCAATAGTACTATATTAGCTGATGCTGTCCCCGGCTTCGACAATGATGTCGATATGAATCCCGCCAATAACTCCACTCAGCCAGTATGTTCCTATGCTTACTCGAGCGTTCGATTTAATCATCGGCCCTTCAGTCCAAGCAGTACCCGCCGAACTTCAGGTTAGCACAATGGATCATGACCCTAATGTATGCGGTTTTCATGGGCTTCTTAGGGCGTCATCCAAAATCCTGCTCTTTTTCAGCCTTTGATATCCCTAGTTGTAGGCATGTTCGCTCCCTGGCACGTTCCTTGAATAACTTGGTGTCCAGGTGTCTGCCCTCCAGCAAGCCGATCATTCTACTATCCCTTTGACAGTGGGTACACTTATTACTCGCGAGATTTGTCTATTAATATTTCTACAGGCAAGACAAACTGTGGCATTGTCGTCCGCTATTGCGCAGCAAGTGTCGGAGAAAATTTCCAAGCAAATCGAGGAGCAGGTACAGCAACAGGTTGAACGCCAAGTTCAACACTGCTCCTTGGGCCCTGACATCGCAGACTACGCCGGGAAACCGAGGTTTAGGCGGAATGCCAGCAACCCTCCAAGCGCCGATGTTCCGATGGATGGACGAGACTCGATTGATGCAGACCGAAGAACAAACCCAGCGGAGCACCAGCTTAATGTGAGTGACCACTACCCACCTTCGTGGTATTGTGACTGACGGTTCTGGTTCGTTCAGAAGCTGATCTCGAATTACGTCAAGGAGAAAAAGCTGTGGCATGATCCTAGCGATGCTATCCCTCCCCCCCCCCCTGACGCTGATGTCAAGAGCTATCAGGAGAGACGAGAGGGCTGTCCTGGTCCTAAGCGTGATGAACCACTCTTTGACTGGAACACTACAATATCAAATAGCTCCCGGTGTGGTGGAACAAAGACTTACTGGTATTACTCGCCTCGGAGCTCCAGAGCCGCATTCGCACCGCTATTCAGAGTATTTCAGAAGCAGAAGCAGAAGCAGCAAAACAAACATCCGGCATCCCAGATGCGACACCCAGGCGTGGCAAACCCAAGCCCAAGCCCATATCTACTCTATTCGATCTTGCCAAGATCGACCCAACAAAGATCACGCTATTGTCACTGGTAAAAGCACTCGAACAGCGCTTGAGACGTACTAAGACCGCCTACACCGAAAAGCAGCCTCCGCCCATAAGCTCCTCCGAAACCCCAGAACAAAAGGCACAGAGGATTGAAGTCAAGCGTGCCCATGCCAAAAAACGTGACCGGATTGCTGGACGTAAGAAAGGGGTATGTCTGGGTCTGGTCTCTGCTGCGTACAACGAATTAATTTTCATAAGCTGTATCGCCATAGGAAGCGCGTAGCTGTGAATCGCCGAAGAGATAATCCAACATTCTGGGATGGTGTCGGCGTGCTTCTTAATGAATTAGGAGAAGGGGGGATGAGTGGTGACGAAACCGAGGTTGAAGCATATGGGGTTCGACTCAAAGAAGTGTGGCGCACCAGGGCAAGCTGGCGAAACCCGGTGATCACTGAAATTTTTGATTATGTTGACCAAACTGGAGATGGTCAAGTCAAGGGTGCTGGGAACTCCAGCTATTTGCGCCATCGGGAAACTAAATCGGATTGTGCTGATCGTAATAACTACTTGAAAGGGGTCCCTGCTCAGCTCCCTGAGAACTATTATGATGAAGTTTGGCGGGGCGGGTTAACTGAAGGACAGCGGATATTTGTTGAGTTTGCAAAGCCAAGGTCCCTCCCAGACGTGGTATGTGTTATTTATTGTCCTTCTCCTTTTCTGATAAGGTCCTTACATCATACAATAGCCCGACATGAACCCATAATATGTGCATACATTCATCTATTACGTCGACAGTTTCGAAGCGAACTATGTATGAAGTCGATTGTTGCCCAGCTATCCTGATTTATTCAAGATGGGATATTGGTGATTTACCTTTAGGATTGATTAGGTCATATGTCACAGCAGTTTGGAGCCACATACTTCTTCGCATACTATCTTGATCTTTTCTGGGTTCTGTCTGATAAAAGGTTCATTAGGTGTTAGATGAGCGGTCACCGCTCTACAAACGCAACCCTACTGAAGATCAGGACAAGTTAAATAGCTATAAAACGTGTCTACCTGAACGGCCTTATACGTTACATCGTCCCAAGCAAGCACTTGTCGCAATATATACCCTCCTCGACCAGGGCGCCCTAGCTCCCTTCGGTTTAATCACAACGTCGCTCGTTATCCCAGGACCCCTATTGTTATCCCCTACCGCAATTGGATAGATAGTCCTCATGCATATATGACTTCTCGGGAGTACTTGTTTTGGAAAAACGGTTCGAAGTGTTCCGAAACTTTTGGGCATGGTATGTATGCAGCACCTCTCGCACTGACTTGCGCTTATATACGATGGTGGTACAATGTATCCAGGTGACCCTTAATTGGTTTATTGTTCTCTGACAGCCCTCTGATGGCAAGAGCGGTTTCAAAACAATGACAAACACACTAGCCTTTGTTACCGAGTGGGTAGGAACACAATAATAGTAGGTACTTATAAGTAGTTGTATCCCATCCTACGGTTAGTCCTAATGAGTCTCCAGGCGCCAAAGGTACAATATCCCGCTCAAGGAATTTCCATTAGTTTAGCTGACAAATATCACTAGTTTTTCTTCGCAGACGTATTCCCCAGTCACGAGCCGTATTGCCACAACATGGTAATTAACGTGCTCAAGTTCAGCAGTGATGGATCTCACCTCCTGAGCGGAGGTACCTTTCACTCTTGGTTAATTACATGCGCGATCTGACTTTTCAAATAGGTGAAGACTGCAAAGTGATTGTCTGGGATATTGGGAGAAAACCCCCAACTCCCGAGTGGCTAATTCATGTTCCGGAACATGGTGCTATCTGCAGCGCGATATGGGCTCCACAAGCAACGGACGGCTCACTACTATACATCATTTCAGCTGCGCTGACGGATCCATTCACGTCTATCGGAGGGTTGCTGAAAAGGATATTCATTTGTTCAGAAATGGGGCTGGCACATGAAGATTCAGTCCAGGACCTCGCATTTGACTCCGATCACTTTCGTTAGCGAGTGTAGGTGGTGGTCAGCTTATTATTTGGACGATGAATCCTCAAGGTAATGCATCTTATTCTTATTCAATGCTCCACCTCGGCCTAACTTTGATTTTTCAGGCCAGCTCTCCCAGCTAGTTCGCACGCCACCTCGAGAGTCCATTGCCGTTCTGTAGAGTTCTTAGATTCTGGCAACAAGGTACTCGTAGCGTTTCTGGAATCGTGTGAAATGTGTGTAGTCCTGTTTTTCCTCCATATTGGATTGCCCTCATCGCCTATGATCAGACTTATATATCAATTCGTTCCATGGAAAATATGTGAACATCACATTCTCACTACAAAAATGTGAGCCTCTCTGTTGTATTACTGTTGAGCTCAATGGTCTCATGACCGGTGTCTTCAAGTGGGTGTGCCGTTCTAGGTGCGATAAGCGCACGATCTTAATTTCAAACTTGGCTACCGGGGTCGACATCTATAACTTACCACCGGTGAAGCCTGTGAGAACTCTTCGGCATAGTGTGGAGAAAAATGTGCCACTACTTCTAGTGCCAGCGTGTGGGGGTGCCCTGATTGCTGTTGGGAGTGACGATGGTTGCATTCGCTTGTTTGACCAGCAGAGCGCTTCACAGCACGCCATCCTTCAGCACGGACCTAGTGAGTCGAGCATGCCCGAATTTCACGATTTGATCACTCAATTTCTGTTTTAGTTGGAACTTTAGTTCAAGTTGTCGACGTAAGTATTCACCTGTTTTATATTTCATCCCAAGGCTCAAATGACTTTATAGGCACATATGAGTGAAGATGAAAGCCTCATTGCATCTGCAACTACTGACGAGGGTGATCGGCTTTCGACATTAAACTCTGGAGCACAAAGGTTTTTCGCTATTTTGAATACCTGATGATACAAAGTATTAATGCTGCGTCACAGGAGTTTAGAACTAGCACTAATAAGCCACCCCGCGCCTCCCGATTCACCCAGCTTTTGCAGTCGTGGCAGTTGTTACTGCTCTTTTTCCTCCTTAGCATAGTTTTCCGCCATGCTCAAGGGATTATCAAGTATTTATTATCCATAGCTGCATAGCGAGTGGTCGAATGTGAACTACTCAGTCTGCAGTCCGCACGCCATACAAATTTACTTGTGTTGAAACATGGTGTTTGAAGTATGGAACTACTTCCAGGTTCAATGTCGGCCTGGATGGACGTGTGAGCGCTCAGTGTAATTAGGTAAGGCATTGTTGCTGACATTTTAAACAGTCATCTTATAGGTATATTATGTGCTTTACGCAATATCTAATGGCTGCACGACACAGTTGGTTGTGTTCCCTATCTCTACTTTGACTTCCTCTAAACTCTGCATGTATTTAATGAAGGGACCACTCTCATTCTTCAAACCTACACCAGCGAGATAGTGAGCATGTTGACCATTTTTACTAACTCCATTTTATACGTTCTCAACCCTTTTTCGCGCGCTGTCCATGTTTAGGTCACGAGCTATTCAGGCCCTTTATCACACGTGCCGTCGTCTCTTCACCTGGTCGCAATTGGATCGGGTTTTCCTCCTTTCTCATTGCAATAATTCTGTTAAGGCGCCGACCCGTGGAGTGTTGAAGTATGGTTGACTAACCTGACCTATGAACCGACTGATGATTTGTCAGATACTACCTTGCCGCTCACGAGAACAGACACATATCCCGCTCTCGATCTTTGCCTAGTTTTCTGAATCGTTAACAGGACTTTCGATCAGTCTCTTTTACTAAGGAACAGATTTGTTGCCTCTCTAGCATCCCCGTCGAACGTTGGCCGGCAGTCCCTTTGGAATTTGTAGGGGCCCCGATCATCCCGACGGTCGTTATTCCCGCTGCGACTGCTCTCATTATGTTCGATACTTGTATTGTCGTATGCACTGAGCACAACTTGCTCCTTGGTATGTGTGACTTTTCAGCTGTTCGAACTCTTTTGACATCCATCTGGACCGGTTTGTTCGGCCTGCTAAAGAAGTAGAGCAGAACGTTGTGAGCGTCGAGTTTATCCTCCACCAGACGAATATCGAGTCCAGACCCCGCAGGAGCGACCGGATTTGAAGCCTGAAATGGAATGGCCATCAGAGGGGTCATGGGGTTCCAAGGTTTGCCTTGCGGTAACTATTCAACCTGATGTCATCCAGAATTAGATCCGCGTTCAATGATATCAACATTATAAGTGTATGTCTCTCACAGAGAGCTCACCGTATTGCAGAAACCCAGCGAAAAGATTGTTGTCTGCTGATACTGGTACCGGAAAATCTTTTGTAAGCCCCATCTAGCAAATTAATCAAACAAAA